>JANRMJ010000080.1:482232-497496 GCA_025584955.1 Alethe diademata
GCCTCCTTTTCTGCAGGATAAACATCCCAGCTCCCTCAGCTGCTCCTCACAGCACCGTCCAGGCTCCAAACAGAGTAACGGGGGTTTTGTCTGGGTGCCCAGGTTTTCATGTGGCAGAGGTTTTGCACAACAGCTCTGCAAGCTGCAGCTGACAGTGCCAGGAGGAACTGGCCAGGTGAGCACTGAATTCTGCCCTAGCAAGGAAAAGGCCAACACAGCAGCTGCAGTTACCTGGTGCTACTGTAAAGAAAGCTGAAAAGACACAACAAGGGAGGGTGGGGTTGTGCTTGCAAGATAAAAATCACTATTTTGTGCCTTGTTGTTGCTTCTGCTGGAGGCACCCCAGGAACAGCCCATCCAAAGCACCCTGGGGAGGAGGAAAAGGGTTAGTGGTCATGGACAGCCAAAGACATTCTGATTTCCTCTAATGAGTACAGCTGCAACAGAATTTTAGACTTAGGAGAGAAATTTCCTCCTTCAAAATCAAGCAACAGCTGTAGATGAAAAGACTACACCTGTCCCTTGAGAGAGAACAGATCCAGACTCTTTAATAGCATTAATCCAAGGTCAGGGTGGATAAACACGTGTTTTCCCTCACTAAACTGGCTGCAAGCAGTACAGAAATGCAAACGTGCATCCCACAGAGCTGTTTTGGTTTGACTTGTTTCCCTCCCTGCTGTGTAACCACAGCACTCCATCAGGTGTCAGTTACCAAACACAGGATCAGTGTTCTCCCCAGCACAACTGCAAGCCAAGGAGAAAAACTTCACATTATACATTTAACCTCCTACAAAATATAACTTCTGCTTAATTGTTGCCTTCTCCTCTCTAAAAGTTATGAAAATATCTTTCCAAGAGGGATACAAAATAATCCATGATACAACATTAGTTCCACTTATAAAGACATGAAGATCTTATTTATGTCTTCTGTAAGTCAGAGTACAAAACAGTATTAATACAGTAGTTTTCTTAACATCACCAGTATGGGACATCAGATTTTCAGGTGTAAATTTCAGCCTCTTCTTTCCAGAAGGGCTAAACTTCCAAAGAGCAGTTTGAATTTGAATAAACCCTTCAAATGCTGACAACTTACGGAACGTGTCCTCGGGAAGCGCACCGCACAATTGCCAAGCATATTAAAATGCGAGAACATAAAAATAATTTAAGACTGAGACTGCTAATCTGCAGTCTCTTCCAAACTGATTTCAGTCCTTTATTTCTCTCTAGTGCCCGCCCTGGGGCGGTTTCACGGCTCAGGAGAGGCAGGGAATAGCTCGTACCTTAGCGCTGGGCTGAGGCTGGCCCCGCAGAGCGAGGAGGAGCTGCCAGGGCTCTCACGGCAGCTCTGGCCCGGGCTCCCAGCCCCGGCGCACGGCTCGGCAGCGCTGCCGGGCAGAGCTCGCTGTCCCTGCAGCACCCGGAGCCCCGCGGGCACGGCACAGGGCGGGTCCCGCTCTCTCAGTCGCTGTCGAACTCCTCGATCCGCAGCTCCTCCTCCTCCAGCATGGCCTGGGCCGCGACGGGCTGCGGCTGGCTGCCCGGCAGGTCGCTCCCGCTGGACGGGCTGGAGGGCAGCGCCTCGCCATCGTCCCCCTGCGGCGGCTCCGGCAGCCCGGGCTCCTTGTCGCCCAGGGCCTCCAGCCGCAGCCTGCGGAGCAGCAGAGCGGTCAGCGGGGCGCGGGGCTCAGACACGCCCCCTCCTCCAGGGACCGCACAGTAACACACCTTATTCCCTGCCAGGGCCCCTGGGGGAGGCAAACACCTGCACTTCTCTGCACTAGGCACTGAACAGATGGAAAAGGATGGCTGTTTTCAGCAGGAAATCAGACATTGTGACACCCCACCGACTTACTACTGCAGATGCAAAATGTCAGTATCACTGGCATGCTGCAGGGAAACTTTAATCCCAACTCCTCGTCCCTTTTATCACCTCGTGGTGCACACCAGGGGGATTACACTCTCTTTCCTCCCTGACTAACAACCAAAATGGCTTTTCATACAACAGCTGGGGAACAGGGTGGTTCTTAGAAATACAGCTTGGAAATTCACAGTTTAACTCAGCAGCAGCACCAGGGACAAGCAGGAGATGCTCTGTCAGATGCCTCATAACAAACTATGTCCTGGTTAGGAGATGGCAGTTTGTCTCACTGTGCTGTGAACTTGATTCATTGCTGGAAACACACCAATTAATAAAACACCTTTTACATTGCAGAGGCATCCCAGCTATAAAGTGTGACTGAGGCTCTGCTGGGGTAAATGAGGTCTCTGATTCAGAGCTCACGAGATCAGAACAGAGCTCCTCATGCCATGTCACCCCTGAGGCTGCACACCCAGCCTGTGAGGAGGCCACTGCAGTCCCACAGGAAAAGCCCTGGGTTTTCAGCAATCAGTAAAGCCTGACAAAAAAACATGCATTCTGAGCCAAGGTTTACTCTAAGTAGCCTTAAAGGCAAAACTTCTACAGGATTAGACCAGTGCAGCTATCCAATTTTATATTAAATAACTCATTAAATAAACATCTAAAAATACTTTGTCTTTGAATGTCACATCACAGACTTATGTAATGAAAGGGCTCTTCCCTTTCACATATGACACAGCCTCACTTTTTTAACTGCAGGCAGAAATTCCGCTTACCTCCCAAAATGTCTTTTCAGTGGCAGCCTCCCCACGTCTTGGATAAAAGCAATCTGAGCTAAGAACAAAGAACCACCACTATCATATTAGGTATATCATAACGAACAAACAGTTGAACACACACGAAAAGAAACAATAAAAAGTTGAGTATTCCTTTATATATTTTAAATATTTTAGATAGCAAACCACCATGCATGTAACTGTTTTTTTTCCCAAACTGTTACAGTTTGCCACAACACATTTACAGATGGCCTACAGACAAAATTCAAAATCCTTGACATTCATCCCCTGTGTATTTATCATGTAGAGCTATTATTCCACAGCCTACAAAATTCACTTATCCTGTTACCAAGGCCTTAGTTAAGACATGATAGTTTTTATTAGTAACAATTAACAACAGCATAAGTGACCTAGATCTCTAAATACTAATTTCTGCATTACGTACCACACAAAGTACATTTTTCTGCATGAACAGTTTGCTAATGGATTATCTCAGATTTAACTTCTTTTTAATGCACTTCAAACTTGAATTTTGCTTTTTTCATCTGTGAAAGGCTTTTTGAGGTGTTTTAAGCCTGTCGCTGTTACTGGAAAGGGATCAGCAAGCAATGAAGATCTAGTCAATATTGCCTACTACGTTTCCTAAACTTTTCTCATCAAATGCAATAAAAGCCCTAAGCTTAGAGAGCACCTTAATCACTGAGGTTTGACCAAACTACCAGGGCAGCTTTAATTTTGGCTGTGGTACTAGAAGCATCTTTGGGTATCACCTACGTAACATTTACCAGGAGAATGTTTTATACTGAGGCAAAAGCATGAACAGCATTGATCTTTTGGCAGATTAAATTTGTCAGTATGTTTTAGTTGTAAAAAGAACATAAGATCAAGAGTTACCTTGACCCATCTTACCTTGGTTTCTCATTGGGTTTGCTAACATAGCAAGATAAGGCAGCAGCTCTGTCTGAAGGCACTCAGGTGGTAAACAGAAGCTTGAAAACAGAGATTTTGCAGCAAGGCAGTTTTCCTGATACTGTAAGAGTTGGGAAGTGGGGAAACCACAAGTAAAAAAACTGGTAAACCATTAAGAATGTAGATGTTTTGTACTGTATAACACAGACTTTATTCCTGCCTGCCACAGACAGCTACTGAAAAATGAGACCAGATACACAAAAGGTATGCAGTTAACACACCAATCACAAAAATGGTAGAATCTTTCACCTTTGCCCTTTACTGGGCACTAAAATTAAAATAAACCAAACCTATTCCTTGATTACAGAATTCCCAGCCCACCCAGGCCAATGCTTTTTGCCAACATGTTAGTTCAAATATAAAAATTGCCAAGACTTGCTGTATCACCTGAACAGGTTATTTCTGATAAACACATAAACCTAACAGCAGAAATTTCTTACACTTTTACAACAGTTCAATGCACTTCAAACTGCACAAAACCAAACTCAATTCTAGAAATACTTAACAGCATTCCAACTCCAGTTGTCTCTCCATTAATTTAGGATTAAGACTCTCCCAGGAGAGTTTTAATCCAAGCCAGCTTGGACATAGACATCAGACTTTGTCAGGGGCCTGCAATTTATTTTTACATTAAAGGAATTATGCAAACTGCTCTTCCAGCAAGTGCTTTATAGAACCAGATTATCTCAAAATAAGGTATTTGACAAGTTTAGCACTGTGATTGAGTTTCACCCGTACTACTCAACAGTCACAGCTTAGGGGAAAAGACAATTAAGAAGAACTAAAATCAAGGATTTACCTTTTTACTGATCAGAAACCACTGGGGTTTATGCAGGGGTCGGAACCCCATGCCCCCCTGCTGGTGGGCAAAGGCTCTGGACGTGTTGGAGTGGATCACCCCCCGGGTAGCCACAGAGGCACTGTAGCTCTCCATCACAAGCCGTGTCTAAGAGAGAAACGGGGCCTTGTGTGAGCTCCAGGCAGCTCATCTGCACTGAAACACACTCAGCAGCTGCACTGGCACAACGTGCACAGCAGTTTAAACTCCAGATTGCTGCAAAATTTGCATTCAAAGCAGCTGAGAAAAAAAGAAACAGCTTGATTCCTTCTCAGCACAAACATATTCTACTCAAAAATACCTTGTAGAGTATCCTACAAACACTACAACCCACTACAATAAAATGCTGACAAAACTGGAGAAAACTTTGGCTCTGCATTTCTTCTGCCACTGATGTACTTTGGAATTCATTTAAAATTCATGTCACTCACACCCTAAGTTTGCAGCAAACTTTCCAAAACGCAGTGAAAAGTCAAAGTACTCAAAAACAAGTGAGTGCCTGTAAAAAGATGACACTTACACTCCAGTTACTACAAAGGACATCAGCAGTGCTCAAATATTCACTGGCTTTCACTACATCATCTATATCAGAAAAAAAGTCCACGTAGTTCTGGTGAAGGTATAGATTGAACATGCTTCCAGACATATGTGATTTTTCCACAATATCCTAGGAAGAAGAAAAGTTTGGATTTTACAGGCGGGTAAGGAGAAGGATCCTGTGCATAAACAGCTGTGATACATCTCAGCCAGGGAGCTGGAACACAAGGTCTGTGATGGGCAGTGATGCCCAGACACAAGGAGCTGGTTTGCCCCCGTGGCCCTTCCAGATGAGTGATTCTCTAACTCAGGCTGAGTGCATGCCAGCTGAGACCAGTGACAAAACCCATGTGATTGAGGATTTGCACCAATCACCCAGGACCAGCTGAACTCGTGCAGGCACTGCAGGATGGATTCACCTCAGGCTGGATGAGCAAGGTGTCCCGGTGGTGCTCGGACAGGTGAGCAGGCAGCTGAGGGCACTCTGCTTCTGACACTGCTTCTCCTGAAAAGGATTGCATAGGCTTTAGTCTTCACGTTCAGAAATGTTGTTAGCAACTCTCAGCTCCACCAGCAGCTAAATTATAGCATTTTCCACTCCCAGAAAGCTCTGGGACAGGCACAGGTACTTAATTATGATAGTCAAAATCACATAGTCATCAACACACAATTAGTTGCATTAAACTTGACATAACAAATCTAATCAAATTATTTTTGCACTCCCTCCCCTCACTACTTCTCCTCAGTTGGCTTGGGAGCCAGTATTGTGAATTACTACCAAAATGTGCACAGCCAGTGGCATTAGGGACCCTGATTTAGCTGATTTTATACTGCTGTTACTGCCCAAACATCCAGACAGAGGCCATCTGAAGCCTTACTTCAGCTACTAGCAGCTGACATGCTTTGCCCACTCTTTGAAATGGAGAATAAGTAAAAGTTTTCTTACTTTTGCAATAAATAATTTTCCCCAGAGCATGGAAAAGAAAAATGGATGCATCCTTGCCACCAATAGCTTGTATCTCCTGGTATTCCGAGGTATCACATTTACTTTTCTTTCTTACTTTGGATATTCCTGCTTCCTCACATTTTACTGTGGAGCTCTTCTTCTTCTTTGACCAAAATTCTTTCTCCAATGAGCAGTCTATCAATAAAATAAAAAATAAAATCAAGACAGAGTACATGATTCTGCAGAAGTTTTCTATTATGCTGCTACTGCTGAAGTTCTGTGTGAAGAAACAGTATTAATAAAAGGAACAGAGCAGGCTGTATAAATGAGAGCACAATGAGAAAACTTATTTATTAGGAACACAACCCAGTCACCTAAATTAGCATCATTCATTACCTTCATTCCACTTCTGTCCCTTAAGCCACAGCTGAGGTACCAAGTACTTTCCTGAACAATAAATAGCTGTCTTTGAAAAAAGCATTCAGGTTTATCCCTTCTAGCTCTGATGCATTCCCCACTTGACTACGTTTAGAATTTCATGTTTATAAAACACAAGTACAAACATATGTAAATTATATTTCAATTACATCCTGTTATTTCAGTTACATCCTGTTTACTTATAAATTTTGTCTTCTACTGGCATTATCTGTACAATAAACTCCCAAATACAAAGGGGCAAAGAAAACCTTTCATTTAGGTGATTCTTCCAACTGCCTACTATCTTCCACAAAGTTTAGAGCTTTGTGAAATAAAACCCTTATTCTACTCTAAGTTAATAAACCTGAAAGTTTTCACCCACAATTTCATTTTGTGGCATTTGAATGTTCCTTACTGAGCTAAAATAAAAATCATCCTTTAGGTATTTATTTCTCTTTTCTCCCACAATTACCATGGATCCATTCCACCCATTAACAGTGTTACAAAGTGAAAGTATCAATTGTGCTTACATAGACACACACATGAAGAAACACACCTTAGGTACATAAGAGATGCTGCGTGCTCAGGAGACCAGCAAGGAGATTCACCTCACTGAAACTCCTGCACAGCTAAAGATGTTCTGTTCAAACACCTTCTCAGAGTTAGAGAAAATGTGAGAGGAGAATGTTCAGTGTGCTGTGACTCCCATAGTCCACACACAAGAAGCTCTAAAGTCATATCCCCTCTGTTTTCTCTCATGGTTTTACATTTCTGCAAGGTAACTTATTAAAAATTACACACACTGGTTATTTTAATATTATTTAGATTTTCTGGAGGATGTGTCCAGCATGCTCTTCTCAGATGTCACCAATCTAATATTCACTCATACTAATGGCATAATCACCACACTGACAGCAATCCTCTGTTTTTCTGATTCACACAGAACAATCCAAGCTTTGTACACCTGAAGGCATCACCAGAATAACTGACCTTCAAAGTCTGCAAGTTAAATGTAAAAACTTCACTTCCTGCCTTGTGTAATGTAACTAACACTGCCCAGCTAATTTCAATATACCCTAAAACTCAAAGTACTACACTCCCTCTTAAAAAATGAACTTCAAACTACCTTAAATTTTTGTATTCCATGAGCACATTTTCTATTTGCAAAGCAAATGGCAGGGAAAAAAAAGTGTGACAGAAACAATACCATTACTAGCTCTACCACATATAGCAGAAGAAAACTGATGAGCCTGTTTCCTTTGCTTCAATGATTAACATTTAATTTAATTTCACAGTCCTGAGAATGAACAACACATGCCAGAGTACTGCTTTAAAAAATGCAACTCACATGCATTGGTTCCTTAACAATTATGACTTGTAAAATGCTCCTGAAATATGCAGTTTGGGAAATGCAAAAACCAAGCAATGAAAGCATCCCCTTCAAACTGAGGCTGCATGGTAGAAACTGAACAGCAAACACAAATAGCAAAGTCACCAGGAAGAAAAGAGGGCATTTGATCAAATGACACCAGCACATGCACACATGTCATGGTTTAACCCCAGCCTGCACCAGCTGAGCCCACTCACGCCCCCACACACCCTGTGTTTATTCCTGCTCCACAGAAGCGTGTCAAGAATGTTTTTGCAACTCGCCCACCTGCGCTGCAACTGTGAACAGAACATGTTTTCAGCAAAATGGCCAAAATATCACTTCGCTTAACAAAACCTTAACTTTTACCTTTCATAGAGGAAAACTGAAGGCTGTTTATTGCACTTCTTATGTCACCTGAACAACCTCTGCAAAGCAACTCCAGAGAAGCTCTATCAAGGGCGTAATTCTTCTCTCTGTTCTACAAGGAAAAACAGCATTCAAAGCAATGGAAGAGCAGGAAAAGGAGTATTTGAATGTGGCTCTGGGAACCCACCTCTCACACACATCAGGAACAGGCACATGAGTATCCACCCTGTGCTCAAACCACAGAGTACTGCGAACTTTAGAAAAAATTAATCCATTCAGGCACACTGTCACGATTTATATAACAATATTAAAGAGAAAAATGCACACAACTCCTTGCAAGGTGTCACTCCATACGATATATGCTTGTAAATAATACAGGATTTATGTTCATTACCTCTTCTGGCCTTGATGGAAACACAAAAGATTATGTCTCCTCCTATTATTTGTTTCATTTTTATAGTTACTGTAATAGCCAGAGTAATTTCCAGAAGCAATTTTGTAGATTTGGACCACAGATCAAGTGAAACTAATCTTCAAAACAAGGTATCTGTCCAGCTTGTTCCTTGCTTTCTGTGCCTCCCAGGGAAATTTTTTTTTCTCTGGGGAGATGTGGGGCTCTGCTACCAAAGATCAAATACAGTAACAAAAATAACATATTTGTATATGGTCCCTGCACTGCATAGAAGTTATGAGCTTTGCCAACTTACCATACTGGCTTCTGCTGCAGCTATTCGACTGAGAACTTTCATCATATTTGTTGGTGCAATGGGCTTGAAACTGTTGAATTCCATTAAAAAAAAATAAAATTAATTTCTAAGCTCTCAGTTATTTGAGCTATTTTCTAATGAGATTGAAGGTCTTACCTAATATTGAATATACACAACTCCTCTACAATTTCTGGGGGGAACAGTGACCTCTGGTTGCTGTCTCCACTGAAGTTATCTGAGATTATAAAGACCAGGGGGCACCTACTCGTACGAACAAAACTCCTGCATTGCAAAACACCAAAATGTGATGAACAGCAAACTCCAGCTCTGCAGGTTGCAAATAATTAACAGCTTACTTGCCACTGACCTGAGGATTTCATGCAGGCTGCCAGGATCTCGGTAGAATTGGTTAGGAATGTCCTGTCCAAAACAAAGAGCTGCTGTCATTACGCTCAGATGTAAATATTCTCTCTTGCACAGACTGACTGTCATGGCATGCTGCATTGCCACACGTTTGTAACTCCTGGTTTGCTTAGTGCCAGCTACATTTAACCACAGCTAACACTGCAGACAGCCAGAGGAGCAGCAGGGGAAACAACCCCAAAGCACAGTACATCTCATCAGGAAAAACGACAGCCTACAAATAATTGTTTCCCTGCTGTCTCAGTTTCCTAAGGCACAGCCTTGGGTGATCACACTGCCTTGAACAAGAGCTTTACCTGAAGGACAAACACTCCAGGAAGCAGATCCCTTAAGGAAAAGGGCAGGACACCCACGTCAGGTGTGACAGGACCTGAAGAAGGTGACTTTTTAAAGGCAAGAGTCATGAGACTGTGTGTCCTAAATTCTACTGCACACTGCCTTACCCTGCCAGAATTTCTGTCTGCTTTGGTCCTGAAAGTTCACAGAAAACCTGACTACCAATTTCTAAAACTTCTCTCATGAAAATAATTGAAAAGTTCAGAAAGAAATCACTATTGAAACATACTTTATACAAGTACAAAAAAAGCCTTGTGCTGTACCTGCCCACAAACCCCCAGTTCACACCTTGCCCTAAACACCACCACTTGTGTAAAACCAGGGAGGAAGTGCTAAATTTCAGCTGATCCTGCTTGTGCTCATTCTCATGTGTTCCCTACACTGTCCTGCATCATTAAAGAACAGGAATAGTGGTGTGTTTTCCACTCTTCCTGTTTACATTCATATACATTTCTATAAACTTAATCATCCAAAAACATGGGAATGACTTCTCAATATTGTTTGCTCTACTTTTTGATACTCTGTTATGTATTTCTGTGCCCAGACCAGACACACATTTCTGCCTATTTGCTTCTGTGGAATAAAACCACCTACAGGCAGGACATGGCTCTAGATTGCTGCACAGACACACAAAGGATGAAGATCTCATCTGCAGTAAAGCAGACTAACTTTGGGAAACACCAATCCAGTATCTAGCTAGTAGGCATGTCAGAATTACAACAAAAGGTACTGTTTCAAACACAACATTTCACAGGTTTTCACTTACTTCAATAAGAATAAGCTTTTTATCACTTTCTGAGGACTCCCCAAGCATCTGAAGTTTGTTATATTTATTTGCTCTTAATAGAAAGTCTTGAAAGAGAGCTGCTTGGGCCTGACTCGGAAACGTATGAAAATTTGAGTCTGAAAAAGAAAACTAATTAAAAATATGTATTCCATATTATACCAAGTAAAATATAAATACCCCCACAAACCAAAACACACCCATGCTATTTTCTGACAGCAGCACTGAACAAGCCCTTTGGCAAACATGTGACAAACACAGGAGAATGTTTAAAGGGGTGTAATTCAACTGAGGACCCAAAGACAGTTACCTGTTTTCACTTATCTGGTTCAAATTACATCCAGGCTATTACAGAGCTCTCCATACTGAATTGTCAACTATTTTGGACTAAACGCTGTAAAAAAAACTAAATCCCTTTCCAGATAAAAGCAACAGGAAGATTCTCATTAAACACTAAGGTATGAACTTACATGGATGTGGATCTCATTTCATATGTGACAGACAGAAATGAAGCAAAAACACAAGACAGAAAACCCACAAAAGTAACTGGAAGGGGAGGGAAAAAGATAAAAAGAAAAGCCCCCAACATACTTACCATGGCCAAACATATTTCTCAAGTCCTCCTTTGTGAAGTCTAAAGAGAGAGGATTGGTCCATTCTTGAACCTGAAGGCCAAGATCTCTGGCTAGAATTTGCAGAGTTGCAGTTTTTCCACAGCCAGGAGGGCCAGTCAGCAGCAAAACAGAGCCACCCTGACACAGAGATACAAAACACAATCACAAATGTGACAAACAAAGACTGACAGCTGGCTAAGGATGAATATTGGTTGAATTTCTCCTGTAGTTTCCCCAGCAATGATCCTCTCTCCCAGTGAAACTCCAGTCACACATTTTCTGCTGTTAATTTATCTGCTGAATACTCAGACAGAACCCGGCCAGGACTCTGAAAGCCTTGCTCTGTTCCTAATGCCTCTGGTAAATAAACTGCATGTGACTGCCAACACAACAGTATTTCTGTTTTCTGATAGTGCTGCATTCTGAGCAGAATCAGAAGGCACCTCTTAGGAGCATAAGCCCAAAATAAATGTACAAGCTCTGACCTATGTTCTTAGAGTATTTATTACAATGAAGAAGAGACACAACCAGTATCTCTCTCAGCTGAGGTTTTTCAGTGAACTTGAAATTGCATCCAGCTCATTTGTATAGTTTGATGCCTCCAGTTGCTAATTTTAGCAAGGTTACCTGTTTCGGCTGCCTCTGAAATATGTGATTTTTTAACCAGGTTTCAACTTCCTCAATCTTCTTCTTCTGCACCGCAAGGTCATTCTGAAACAAGGTTAAAATATGTGAAAGTTGTAAATTAAACTCCTGGTTTGCAATGATGAAATTAAAGAATAGAGTAAATGCTGGGTAAAACATAACAGATATGCTGGTGCGTGTTCCAGTTACGTGTGTGCTCTGCAGAATCAATGTCACAGTTAAGGATGATCACCTCATCCTGTTTCCTCAAACCATCAGTTTTCCATTCTTTGCAGTCAGGACATAATGAGCTATTTATTATTCTTTAAGTAGTAACACTACGGTCTTGTCTGTGTCAGGATACTTCATAGGTACCGCTCGAGTAGTCCTTTTTACTTTTTTTACTTGAATACTGCAGAAATTTTTGGAGCCTGTGCAAATCTCACACAGCTCGGTTTCCTCAGTGCTTGGAATATTGGATGTGCCTGGAATTCAGCAACAGGTTCAAGAGTTTACAAGTTGGCTGACAGGAAACCTGGGGGAACGTGTGTGCCCTACAGAAAAAGAGCTCACTGGAGTCTGGCAGTGCATCAGTCAGCATTCACAGAGGATCATAACCCAGAAGCCTCGTGCCTCACCAGACAGGGTTTGGTGAGAGCCTGGAGGGTGCAGGCTGTGGACAGAGGCACACCACGTCCCCGTGACGGCCCTGGAGCAGCTCTCCCACCTGGGTTTCGGGTCTGTATCTCTCCACCCACGGCAGCGCCTCCCGGGGCTGGCTCCGCCTCCGCCCGGGCTTGGCCCGGGGCAGACCCGCGGCGCAGGGCTTTGTTCTTTTCCTGGGAGGAGCCGCGGCCTTGCTGCTCTCTGCCCCGGGGCTCGGGGCTCGCTGCTGCTGCCGACGGCTTCTGCCAGCAACTGCGCAGTGGGGAATGCCTGCGCTTCCAAAGAAGTCATCAAAAGGACGTGCCAGCCACTCTGCCACCTGCAGAAACACAAATGTCTGGGTAGGAATGCAGCGCCCGCCTCCCCTCAGCTGGGCACAGCTACCCCTAGGAAAGGGGAGATTTTTATCAAGTGTACACTGCCCACGCCAGGCAGTGCCCAAGGCCAGGCTGCACACTGGGGAGTGGAAGGTGTCTGGGTGGTTTTATAGTCCTGGGGTTCTGTGACTCTTCTGTATGAAAAGAAAAAACAAAACAAACTGCATCATTGTGCCAGGAGCATTTTGCAGCAAACTGGTGAATCAGAAGAAGTTCAGAACTCCACAAACACATATCTAACCTAAAGAATTAAAAAAGAATGGAAAAGCAGTGTCAGCTTACTCAGACCATTTTTACATGATGGTAATGTTCATGCTGTCCCTAGGTAGTTTTCAGTACGTGGCACTTTTCCTCCCACTTTTTAAAAATACTTACAATGCAACAATTTGTGCATAAAAGTTAGAAGCAGATGGCAGAGGACAGTTATTGAGGCAGCACACTAAAATCAGCTGCTCTGGGCAGCTGGGCTGAACCAGAACCTATGCCAGGACAAGGAACAATGCTGGCAACAGCACCAGGATTCAATTCTGGATTAGAGGAACATCCCGCTGGGACAGGGCAGCAGACTCATCCCCAAATGACACCACAGGGGTCCTGTGGCAGCCCCTGGGTGTGGGGGTAACAGGCTGGGTGCCTCGGTGACCCTGTGAGTGACAGCACAGACACAGCATCCCCAAAAGGGCTGTGAAACTCTAAACCAGCACAGCACAGTGCTGGCAGACAGGACACGAGAGCTGGGTGTGGCAGGAGGCTCTGCCTGGAATGGGCTCTAACAACTCCAGCAAGGCCCTGTGTGCAACCCCCGGTGGGAAATGAAAGGCGGGGGGGGGGGGGTCACACTGATTTTGGGGTGAATAATCCTGAAATCAGCCTGACTCCTCCATCCCAAAGCTCAACATCCTGGGAGGGAGCTGAAGCTGTGGCAGAGCTGGTAAAATCCCCAGAGAAAGGAACAACCAAGTGACACCACTGAGAACTTGTGCAGAGCTGCTGAGCTGGCACAGCCTGGACTCATCTGACTGACAGGGCAGCACTTCAGACTGGAAAAGCCCCATCCCAAATTTTAGTGGTGGCATCTCCTGACATCTTCCTTATTGGGGATGGGGGGATCCCTCCTGCTGTGGGGATGATGTGATCTCAAGGTCAGCACTCGAGGCTGAGCCCAATATACACAGCCTGGGTGAGTAACACCAGTCTCCATCCTGTAATTGTTTTTGCTGGCTTTAATACGATAGCCTGGATGTTAAGAATCACAGAATCATTATAATAGGCTGGAAAACGCCTCCAAGGTCATCAAAGCCAGCCTTTACTTCATATTTCCACCGTTTATGTAAGCATATTTACATTTCAGTTATTGCTCCACATTACACTGTAGCAGTGGTTATACTGCCTGTACTGTGCAGTATATAATAATTCTGTATATAGTAATTCTGATTAAGATCTCTTTGTCAAATCATTATTAAACACATTTTGCATAAACATATCTGATTTGGGACCCTCAATCCCGCAGGCCATGGGAGGTTCAGTGACATCTGTACAATCCTGTCCACATGACCCACTGACCAGCTCTGGGGCTGGGACTGGACCCAGCTGCACCCACGCCCCTCTCTGAGAGACTCTGCTGGACTACGGGAGGTTATGGAGATCCCTCCTGCAGCTTGTGACTCAGCGGGAGTTTCTCTGACAAATTCTGTCTGACGCCCGCTGACCGTGCCCGTGACACAGCGGCGGCCCCGGCACCGCTACTGCCACACACGTTGCGAATTCGCACAGTCACCTGCAATGCCCCCGTGAAAGGGCAGGTCCCTTCCACACGCAGTGACGCCAAACAAAATCTCTCTCTTAGTAAAATTCCCACTGGAGAAGGATAAACGACGAATACAGAGCTCATGGAGGAACGCCCGGGCCGCCGAGAGCCCCGTCCCCGGACCCACCTCCGCCGGCCTTCCTGGGCCGCTGCCGGACATGCTCGGCCGGGGGGAGCCCTCCGCCTGCGGCCCCCTGCCCCCGCCGGGCCCAGGCGGAGATCCGATGCAGGAGCCTGGCACTTGGTATCCCGGGACTCTGTGTGCCTCGGTGCTCCGGGGGAAGGCAGAGCCCCGGTGTGACTCTCGGTGTGACGCGGTGCCCCGGAACGCGGTGCCCGTGGGATTTCGGAGAGCGCTCGGCGCTCCGGTCCGGTCCCGGCCGGGCCGCGTCCCCTCACACGGCGCCGAGGGGTCCTTCCTCTCCGCCGGCTCTTAGCTGTCCGCGCCGCGCCGGGCAGCGCGGTGACGCCATCAGTGCACGCCGTGGCGGCGCCGGGCAGCGCGGTGACGCCATCAGTACGCGCCGTGGCGGCGGAGGCCCCCGCGCACGTGTGTCCGCGGCGACGGGCGGCGGCCATGAGGCGACCGAACGTGCTGATCACCGGTGGGCACCGCGGCGGCACCGTCCAGCGCGGGGTGCTGTGGGACAGGCCCGGCGGGATTTGGGGTGGGGGGGTCACTGGGGGCTTGCGGTCCCGGCCCTGGTCCAGCCCGAGGTGATTCGAGGTGTGGGGTCCCAGCCCGTGGGGATTTGGGGTTTGGGGCCGCGGCCCCATCACAGCCCGGGGTGGTTTAGGTTGTGAGGCAGCAGCCTGGCTGCTCTGGGGTGTGCGGTGCCAGCCCGGG
>JANRMJ010000080.1:514857-530813 GCA_025584955.1 Alethe diademata
TGGACACGTTCCTGTGCCGCTGCTCCAGGGACCCTGCCTGGGCACGGGGTTGGGCTGGCTGAGCTCCAGAGGTCGCTTCCAATCCTGTAATTCAGGGATTCTGTGATTCTCTGGGTGATGTGAATAACGCTGCTCTCAGTTCAGAGGAGCAGGGTGGGCAAATGAACGAAAATGCTCAGAGGCTGAAGGTGGTGTGGGATGGAGCTTTGAGGGTGGTAATGTCATCACCCTGCTGGTGGAGTTCTGTCCTTCTGAAGAGCCTGTGTTTAACTAACGGAATGGCACTCTTCAAACAAGAAAATTTGCTGTGCTGTGTCCTGCAAGCTTGTCCTTATTTGTCTGAAAACTTTTGCAGCTTTTGTCTTCACCCCATGATTCAGCTCCTAAACTTGCTGTGGCAGCAGCCACCTCAGCTTTCAGTTTGGACAATAGGTTGTTCTGCTCTGCGGGAATCATTTTTGGTTTTATTTAAATTTTTCTCACAGTTGTTTGTTCAGTTGTACTGAACTTCTACATCAGGTTGATTGCTCTGTGAGCAGCTGCTCCCTTAAAGTTTTTGTCTGCAGGGCCTCAGGCCTGTGTGTGGGTGTATGGTGTTGGGGCATTGGGGGGTGCTGAGGAGGAAAAAGCTGGTAATTAATTCCTTTAGTACCTTTGATGCCTTTTCTGTGGTCTTAGATTTAAGAGCTAGACACAGGGATAAAAGGGATTTTATTTTGGTATTTAATAAGGATTTTTATGGTGTAGTAGTTGTCAAGGTGGAACATGCCAAAATGCATACATATGGTAGATGGTGTATACAATTTCACAGGTTTTGTAAATTAGTACATTTAACAAAGATACTTCAATGAGATGTTTAAATAATTAGTGTGGGGTTTTTTATGTTTTAAAGTATTTTTTCCTAGATGGGTCTAATCTTCGTTTACAAGATGTGTTTCAGAGGAGGTCTTGGTTTCTCAAAATAGTGTAGGGTTTTCTGGCTTCAAACTGTGAGGCTTTTAGGATGCTTGGTCTCACAGCTCAGTAGAATACCATGATTATGTTAAGATATTAGGCCTAAAGAATTACATGTATGTTAAGGGTACTGAGAATTTATGAAGGGTGTATAAAAAGAAAAGGCAGAAGTCATCATGGCATCACCCTTAGTGTGGGAGAAGGGGCACACTGTTCTCCATGAGCATTTCACTGTAAACTTAGTGCGTGGTGCTTGTGTTTAAATTGGAGGTTTTGTTCTGCTTGTGGCAGTTGCTGGGGTGGTAAGGTGGAAAAAGCCATTCCAATCCTCTTACAGTCCTTAGTGCAGCTTTCTGCTCGGGCTGAATGTAATGATTAAACACGGTGATGGAGCTGAAACAAGGTGACTGTGCAGCGAACAGAAAGACTGTAGTTGTGTGTGAACACTACAGAGAGTGGTTTTCAGGGCTTCTTAGTCATCAAAAGCTTCAGACATTGAGTTGGTCAGTTGTTAATATTTAATAATCCATTCTGTTTTGCAAGTTATTACCACTGAAAGCTGCTAGCTACCTCCATTTGCGGAGTGTATCTGGAAAAAAAAAAAAACCCATCTGGAAAAAATCCATGCTGTAAGTTGGCCACTCAGTGTCCCAGCAGCTTTCTGTTATCTTTCTCCTTTAAATAAGAGTGTGCTGAGAAATTGCCAGTGGAATGTTGGTGCTGAACTCTGGAATATGTGCCTGTTACGTTAGGAGGGATAAGTAATTTATGAAGGACATAAAAGAAGTGTTGAGGTCCATTAAGTGTTTTTAAATGCCCTGCCATGCTTGCGGGCAGTGCAGCCGTCGAGATACCAGGGTTTGCATTCCACAGTTAATAGTTAACAGTTTTAATGTGGTAGAACTATTGCCTCTGCTTCTCAGCTCTGTGTGGGGAGTGTGTCAGACCATTTGTTGAAGATCCAAGATGAGTTTGTTTAGGGACTCAACTAAGGTTTATCCGGAGAAGTGATATGTCCACTGTCCGCTTTTTTTGTAGTACCTTTTGTGCTTTGGTTGTTGTTTTGAGATGGACTGCTGTTTTATCTTCAAGTCTCCTCCTACATAAATATTTAATCTGTCTTTAACTGAAAGCATGTGGTCTTTAACAGACAGTGATTTAAATATAATTTAAAGTTAAAAAAAAAATCTATAAAATGGAGCTGAGAGGGTGAGAGCTTTAAGTTGTATGTCTCCCTGCACTATTAGATACTTATTAGACAAAGTAAAGAGCATTAAGTTAATTTTTAAAAAATACTGATCTGTGAACCAGTTTAGAGAGTGTCTAGTGCATTCAGAGCTCTAAAAAACACTTTCAGAAAACAGTTGTGCTTACTTAAAAAATTGTATACAGTGGTGGTGCTCCTGGCTTCTGATAGTTAGAATATAGTGTAAATCTTTTGTTACAAGTGTAAGTTTTAAAAGAATATGCTCAGAACAAATGCAGTTTGCTGAAGCACATGGTTCCTCCAGACCCTTCACTCAGGGAAGCAAGCAGCCATTTAATAAAAATGTGTCACCAGAGCTTTTTTATAGCTTCTAATCCATTAATGTATACATTGGGACAGGCTACAGGCAAACCCAGGCAGCAGAAAATACAACTTGTTCCTCTTGCTGAAAGAGGATTTGAAATAGGAGAAAATAGAAGGCTCTTACAATACTTTGGTGATGCAGGCACTTGGAGTCAGGACAGAGAGGTGCAAGGGGGACAGAAGGTTACTGCTGGTCTGCCTTGTTTTGGGGGTTTTGATTTTGTTGTGAGTTTCAGGTTCTTGCTTGTAGGTCTGCTGTAGAAAAGCCAAAAACCTGTAAGAATTTGAGGAAAGAGTTGTGAAATTAGGAATAACATATGCTAGTTTTTCAAGGCTAGGTTAATTATTTGAAATACTTTACGAAGTCAAATTATAATTTTATTTTAAAAATACATTTAACTAAACAAAGCAACGTTGCTGGGTTGGTAGACTGAGGTATGATAATTTTCTGAGCTCTCTGTAGAAGTGAGTTAACTGTATTAAATAGATGTTAATATTGGCATGTGATTTTAGTTCTTTTCATTGAGTTCTTCCTTTTCTTGGAGAGTTTAGTGGGTCACCGCTGTACAGCATCAATACAGCAGCCTTCTAATTAGCATTACAATCTAATAATAGATAGTGTTGTAGTCTAATAATACCCTTATGCTTAAATCAGAATTTGGTGTGTGTGTCTCAAGAGTGGAACACAATTAATAACATTCTCTAGGCCTTTTTAATTAAAGACAAAGGTAGATGAAGTAATTACTTGCTTCGTCTCTGTATTTTTTTTTTAAATGGGGAAGGGTTTTGATTCTTACTAGCGTCTGTTATTGATATCTGTGATACGGGGTGAGGTTGTGTAATAAATACCTACAGAGAACACAGATCAGCATTACACATCTTCTGATGGCCCGTTTTCTTGTAACCCTTCAATATTTCTTGTTTATGCAGTCTATCTGGCTATTGACTCTCCACAGGTACGTGCTTGAGGGACGGGCTCTGCACTTTGGTGTCTCTCAGTGAATCACCAGAAGCTGTTAATCGTGTAAGGTTCTTAATTGGAGTAACTTCCAGTTGGTGTTGTTGCACCCCCCTTGCCGGGAGGTGGTGATTGTTTCAGGGAAGCGTTGTGTTCAGATGGGTGAGGAGAAGGGGCACTGAGTCAGGGCTTGCTGCTCTTCGGGCCCTCTAGCCTCACAACCTTGGCTGTCTCTAATGGCCGTGGGTGTCCAAACAGTGATCTGTTCAGTGTTCCTTTTTGGCCTGCATATGGGCACAAAGCACTGCATTGCTGTGTGTTTGTTCCACCTTCCTTATGCTTCTGCAAGCCTCTGTTTGAACTGCACGTTGCCTTCAAGTGCTCTTGTCCCGTGCATATGAATGTGGTAAATAATTGCATCGCGTGTGGTGAACGGTTACATATTAATACAGGTTGAAGCTCCTGATCTGGACTCTTCAGGGAGGGAAAACCTTAGAGCTTAGTGGGGGAAGTAAGGCATGAAATCGAGATTTCTAGCAGCAGAGTGGCCTGGGTGGTGTGACGGGATTTAAGTGTTTGTTTGGGCTCAAAGATTTTTAGGATAATGACTGGACATTACCACCAGTTGCATTGGGGTAGGGTGGGGAGTCAGGCTAAATGCACAGGTAAAAGCAGAAGGAAAGCTAGACAGCTCTCTGCAGGTGTAGTTCACAGGCGTTAAACTAAATGGATCTCAGTCCCTCCAGTTTGCTGAAAGGAACTGTAAATATTGATTTTTGATAGGCAGTTCCACTGTATGGCTGTTCAGCCATTAAAAGAGATGTACAGTGGGAAAGCAATTCTGAGTGACCAAAAAGGCATAAAATTGAGTGTCTGGAAAGGTTCATTAAACAAATAAACCGGGGTGTTCTGCCGTGGGGAATGTGATTGATTAATAAATAGCCTTCTGTTGTGCTGGTAAGTCTATAAGAGTCTATAAGAGTTTTATGTTCTTGGGGTCTCGGAAGTATTGTTGTTTATGTGTTTTGTGTAGAACAGAAATGTTGGATTTTTAATTACTATTATTTGCACAGTTAAGTTGTGTTGAAAGGTAATAATGACCTATTTTATTTTTTGCTTGTGAACTGTGTGGTGTAAAATGTTTATGGGGTCAGACTGGAAGATCCTAATATTCCTTCTGGTTTTAAACTTGCTGACATTGTAATGCCATAGCAGGTGCTTTCACATGCATTTTTTAATTGATAAGTAGCCTCAATTCTGCAATTTGATATGAATTTGGGTGTATATTGCTTATAGTGCTGAGTACACTGAGAATATCCAGAATACTTAGAGGCTGCAGCTGTGTTTGTGCTTAGGGTTTGTTTACAAGAGGGAGAATAAAGTGTTAATAAATGAAAAAAATCACAACCTTATATGAGCTGCTGTCTAATACGAACCCTTGGGCTTTGTAAACAAAAAATGCTTTGAATTAAATGCTGTGTTTTTCTCTGTAGGTTTAAGAAGGCTAAAGCTTCACTCGAACTGTGACTAGAATGGACAGTTACTTTAAAGCTGCAGTCTGTGACTTGGACAAACTGCTCGATGAATTTGAGCAGAATACAGGTTGGTTTCTGCGCTGCCTTTTTCGTGGAAGTACACGGTCAAATGACTGTTACCATGGTGTTTGAAAGTAGCATCTGCTAAGTAAAAGCTTGTATTGATGAATAGATGGGGTTGAGAGGGAGTACACTGTGGAAGAGAGAAGTCTTATAAACTTTGCTTTTGATCTCTTCTTGCTTAAAATAGATGAATGTGAGTGCTTCAGAACACCTCAAAATCCATATGACTCAAAGCTTTCTTCGGTCCTGGATGGCTTGGAGCATGCAGACCCCACGGCAGGGCAGCCAGAGGATCCTGCCAGATGTCCTGTCCCGGAGCAGAGCTCTCTCTGTGCCCCTGCAGGCGTGCTCAGCCACTCACCACCCAGAGAGAAGGGCGTGGCTGGACCTGACCTTCTGTCCACTGTGGACAGTGGTCCCCTCAGTGAGAGTCAGGCTCTGAAGCTGGGGAGGTGCAGCACTCCTGTGTGTGATCTTGTCAGTGACACAGCGAATCTGATGCACTCGGTGGCTGCTGCTGAGGGGGCTCAGCGGCTGCAGCCAGATCACCTCCAGTGCAGCCAGGCTGGCTGTGGCGTGTCCTGTGTCCCTGTTCCTGCCTGTGTGGCATCACCTGGCTGCACCGGGGCTGCCAGCGCCGAGCACAGTGATGGGGACTCAGTGCTACAAGAGTCAGGGCATCTGACAGCAGAGCAAAGTAATAATTTAGCTTTAAAATCAGAGAGTTACGCTGCAGGAGCAGCCCTGGGTCTGTGTGATGATCAGCACAGGACAGAGCCTGTGAAGTGCAGTGAAGTGCTCGACCAGCCTGGACAAACTGCTGCCCTGGATACTGAGTGTGTCACTGTAGCACCACAGAGCTGGAATGCACACAGTCCCAAAGATGAGAAAGCCTGTGAAAAACTGCCTTTTGAACCACAAGACGACAGTGCACGCTCTGCAGCAAGCACAGAAGTGTGTGGAGGAAACGCCCTAGGAAAGGTAGACCCAAACAACGGGAGTAATGCTGATTCCATGCCTTCAGATCTGCCAAAGAGGCATCTCTTGCACAACAGCAATGCAGCATCGCCTGGAAATTCTGTCTTACCAGGCTCCTCGTGTCAGATAGGAGCTGAAGCAGAATTGGAAAACAGAGAAGAGAATGTAGATAGTGAAGAGCTTAGTAGCAGTGAGAGAGTGAGCAGCAGTGAGATAGTAAGCAGTGTTTCCAGTTCGTGTGTGTCAGCTGAGGATGTCCAGACATCTCTGTCCTGTCTTTCCCTTCCTGTGTCCATGTGTGGGTCATTAGTTGTAACAGAAGAAAAGGTTAATCCTCTACCTCAGAATGCAGTGGTGGAGGTTATTAGTGATACTGTAGCTGTTCATGCTGGAGAGGCAAAAGCTCACCTCCCTGGCAGGGAATCCTGTGAAAGTACTAGCTGGCATGAGCAGGAAGATTTAGCTGAAATCAGTGAAAGCACTGCAGAAAAAGGTAGGGATGGAGAGAAGTACAGTACTGAGAATGTAACTGATGATGGTGATTCTCAGCAAATCAAAGCTTTTGCTTCTGCTTTTCTAGACCTTGGAGCTGAGCCATATGGTGTTGGTGTAGAGACTTTTTATGATGAGAGCATGAGCTCTGTTATGGCTGACTTTACTGTTGAGGAGAATGTTATTAAAAGTGATATTCTAATAAGCGACGCTGAGCTTGATGATTTCTTGTATGGACAAAGTCTGCAGTCCAGTGTGTTGAAGTCATCAGACAGTGATGGTGACTTGATGGAAGCTGGTGCAGATGGTGGGGATTTAACAGATCTGAGCAAGCTGGATTTCACGGAGGTCAATGAAGAGCTTGTGCAAACAAACCTGGAGGAGATAACGAGCAGTAATAGTAACATTAAAGCATCTGTTCCTGACAATGAAGTGGAAGCTGCAGCAAAAGTCAGCTTGTCCTATGGTCAGGGCATGACTGAGAGTGGCAGTGGAGCTCTGGCTTCTGATGTTTGTACTAAAGGAGCAAGACCGAAGCAGTTGCTTGATATTTCCCAAGGAGCTGCTGGTCAGAAACAACTGAATAGAACAAGTGAACCTGAAAGAGAAAACCAGGAATCTGGTTCTGTTACTGCAGAAGCTCCCCTCTCAGGCACCAGCATTAGTGCTGGTGATCATTCTGGCACCGGGGAAAGCAGCTGTGAAGCTGGAGGAAATCAAACGTCTGAAAGCGCCGAATCGCGCCAAACCCCTCCGGCTCTGCCGTGGAAACAGCCCCTGTGGGTCCCAGACTCTGAGGCACCCAACTGCATGAGCTGCCAGGCCAGGTTCACCTTCACCAAGAGACGGCACCACTGCCGAGCCTGCGGCAAGGTGAGTTCCTGCAGAGGGCGCTGTGCTGCTGACCGGAAACCGGGATTCTCATTAGGCATAGCCGAGACTGAGAAGGGAAAGAATACTGTGAATTTTCCAGGCTCAAAGTACTTCATTTAACAAGGACCAGTTTTTATTTTCCCTCCGTAGGAACCTAAAGACTGCTGGGAAAGACTGATGTTAAATAAGAAACATATGACCTTTTTTGTGGAAATTGTGATTAAAGGGAAGTACTTGAGTGTGTTCTTACCTGCCATTACTGGGTAGGCTGATGTGTTTCTCACAGAGTAGGGGAGAGGAGATGATGGACTGCTTCATCATAATCATGTTGAATTGTTAATGATTTTTTTAAGTATTTATGTTTTAAAAAATTGAGGTGGTGATGATGAGAATCCAGTGGTTTTACTTTGTAACTTTATACAAAGTGATTATAACTTTAGAGCCCTGCCCATGAACCTGAAGGGATTGAGTTCTTTCAGGAGCTGTAGCAGCAGTACCAATGCAAAAGGATTTATGGTCCAAATCTGTCTTGCAATGTGTTTAGATGTACCATTTTTTAAGGAACTCAGGGGAAAAGTATGTGATTCACCAGCAAAATGAGTAATTGCAGAACTTTTTTTCAGCCTGAGGCCTTCCACAGAGAGTAAGTGATACTCAGTTCAGAATTCCCATGTGATCTTCTGGGTCTTGTTGTAGTGCATAAATGGAAATGCTAGCAATACCAATGACCTCACTGTTCAGTGTTGCTCTGTGACCTTTAGGGATGAGAAGACAGAGCAAAGACTATTGTCAGTACTAAATTTTTGCATCCTCACTGTTAAGCACCAGCATGGTAGTTTTTCTTTTCACCCCTCTTTTAGCACTGTGTGTTCAAAGCATGATGCTCATTTACTCAGCTGTAGGCAGTGTGAGCTAAAATGTAGCTGTGAGTTGGAGTGTCCAAGAAATGAAGAACTCCTTGTGCCAATGTGGAAGCCATTGAACTTACTGCCAGAATATCCTGGTGAGATTTTGGTTTAAAATACACAGTCCCAGAGTGGGTTCCATTTCAGTCATAAGACTCCAAGTTCCTGTTTTACATCTGCTGTGAAGTTGTCACACCTTGTCTGGGGATGGGGATGGGAGACCCTTCACTGCACAGTCCTGGTGACAGCTGTGAGTGTGTCTTGGCAGAACAGCAGTGTAATTAGTGGGAGCATCACAATGTCTCTTTATTGGGAGAGTGAGTGAAGGCAGCATGGGTTCTCTAAACCTTACAGATATGGGAGTGCTGTGCAATTACAGCTTTTCTGAATGTGCAGCTTAACTTTCTGCCTCGTAAGACTTTTTGTCTTTTTAATAGCTACTTTTTTTTTTTTTTTGTCTTTAAAAATCCCAAATAAGACATTCCTTGTGAAGCTGGTGTTGGGAAAACTGGAATAAAAACTAGAATAGTCCTCTGTGGACTACTCTAGAAGACAGTTGTATGGATTCCTATGATCCTACCTCTTTTTTATCAATGAAAATGGCAACACTTGTGGACTCTGCCTTCTGTGCTGGAGGGAAGTGTGCAGTTAGAGCTCCCTGTTTTCTCTCCCACCTGCAGCCTCACAAAGCCAAACTGCTTTGCAGTTCCATTGTCCAGGTGTTTGTCTCTTGCTGTGGTACCCTTCTTCTGCCTAGTTCAACCAGAACCTGCCTGTTTGCTCCACAGCCTGCTGTTCACTCCCCTTCTCCTGTCCCTTAGTTTGCCTTCACCTTTTGGGTGCATTAGCATTAATCCTCCTGCAATCCCTCAGGTCCCAGTGTCACCAAGGGTATGAGAAGGGTATGAGGAGAGTAGTCCTGGCAGGGGATTGTGCTGCTTGCCATTTGAAGCCCTGAAGTGGATTATAGCTGATTAGCAATTAGTCCTCATCAGTTCCATTCTTAACACATGTACTGAGCATGCATGTTTCCTGTTGAGGTGGATTACCTGTGGCACTGATCCAGAAGCAGCTGGAATAGTTCCTTTTTTTAGCTCATATTACACTGATCAATCACTGCTTTTACAGCTTAGAGGAGTTCATTGCAGTAATTTTTTTTTTCCTGTGTCACTACTGTTTGAGATGTCCTCCCCCCCTCCCTTGATCCACTTTGTTTTTCTGGATTGGGAGCAATTAGGAGTAGAGAAGACCTTTAGGGGTTTCAGAAGAGTTCTGTAAATGCTCCAGAGTCTGCATATACCTAAGAATGGTGTGATTCATTAAAAACTTGCAGATCATCCTTAAGAGAACATAAGGGGAAAATGACAAAAGCTCCAGATATTTATGGCAACTCTTGCAAAACACCAGCTATTCTAAAGGCATAATTCTTTGAATGGGATTGTGTAGAAGTTGTCCAGGCTAATGAGACACACTTTCCTTCCTGTTTCTGCTTAAAAATAGTCAGGATATAGACCCTGTTGGAATAGAAGAGCATATTCCTTTCTTCCCCAGCAGTGTTCTCTGAAAATACTTGTCTGAAGGGAGCTTGTCCCATGCAGGCAGCAGTGCTTGTTCTTGCTGAGGGAGCAGGAGAGCCTCTAAGAGCCTCAGCAGTGAGCCAGCCTGCCCCACAGCCTGGAGCAGAGGGGGAGAGGCAGCTTGGGGTGTGTGCCAGGCTGAGAGCAGCTTACTGAGAGCTGCTCCTAAACACCACAGCAGATCTGTGCCTCAGCCCTTGGCCCAGGCACTGGTGGTTAATGTAAAATGCTTGCGAAATTTTACACCAAAAGCAGGAGTGAGTTTGGGATCGATGGTGCAACCTGAAATTATTTTCACCACTCCAACTAAGGATTTTAATATAATTTCAGTTAGGTCCTCCATGTTGCTGCTTTCTACTGGGTGTATATTGTGGGTTTTGGTCTCTGTTACCTATTTTTTTTTCGTGAGGATTTCTTTGAGGATTCCCTGTATTAGGGATCAAGATACAGGTGTGAATACAAGGCTGCAGATGGTTTAGAATGAAGCAAGTGTATTTTTTGGAAGAGTTTCCTATTCACTGTGCAGTATGTCTATAATATTTAATGCAATCCTTTTCTGATTCAGGTTTTTTGTGGTAGCTGTTGCAAACGAAAATGCAAACTGCAGTACATGGAGAAGGAAGCAAGAGTCTGCACCGGCTGTTATGATGATATTAATAAAGGTAAAGAGGGTTTTTTTTAGTAATTGCAGTAATAATTGAAATATCTCTTTTACCTTTGTTCTTTTGGGGGAGCTTCATTACTCTAATTGGTGTGGGTTTTCCTACTTCTGAGATGGAAGGATAAAGATAATAATTGTATCTCTTAGTTGGATTCCAGTTCTTATTTTGAACTTTGAGTCTCAAGTTGGTTGTTTTTCTATTAAAAAATAAAATAAAAGTAGTTTTTTACTCTCTAGGACTAAATGGGAAGTTTTGGAAGAATGCAGTTTATCCTGTTGCGTCACCTGTGTCAGGAATCTAGCAGAAGTTTTCCTCCCTCCAGAGTAGCCCTCTGAGTGTTTAAAGGCCACATCCCTGCTTGTTCTCACATGTTGTTTGCCCACTTTATGTTGCTTCCTGTCCTGGTGTTTTTACAAGTCACTTACCAGGGCTGCAGTAAATGACTCATCAGGTAACCTTTTCTTAACTGGAGGCTAACCATGGATGCTTGTGAAAACATCAGGAGAAACAACTGAGGTCCTGTTGATGAGCATGTAAATAACAAGTTGAAAACATGTCAGATTTTTAATAGGCCACCTGAGTGGAGTTCAGCCTGGCAGATGTGTTTGCCCCAAGGGTTGGGGGTCACAGTGATGTAGTCACTGCAATGCTGCCAGGAGGACCGGGGGGGGTCTCTTTATCTCATGAGAAATGAGGCAATTATGCAGATAGAGAACAAACCTAAATTTTCTTCCATACAACACTGTGAGTGTTTATTTTTCATAGCTAGATCACAAACTGTGCATTGCCTCTGCCAAAAGAAGCCCACCCACCCACAGTACTGCTCTGCAAATGAAGTTTAAACAATTGTGAGATCTTAAAAACTAACCACATTATTTTAGCACAGGCATTTGAAAGGATGATGAGTCCAACTGGTCCTGTCCCCAATTCCAGTGTCTCCTCTGAACATTCTCCTGCTGTTCCACCTGTGGAGGAGGCCCAGGTACCTGGTGGTGCCAGCTCTCCTTCACCCTCTGCACTGCTGCCTATCTCAGCCCTTAAACAGCCTGGTCCTGAAGGTACACATGCTAAATATATCTAACACTTGAGAGTCTCTTTGGAAAGAGCTGCTTATCATGTCTGGGATTTATAGCTGATATTTTTTGAATGAAACAGGAACACTCTGCATGGAAACACTTTCACTTCCCAGTTTTGGTGCTAGGCCCAAGCTGGCACTAAATCTCTGTTTATGAAATGTGGATGTTACTTTCTTCATTGCCCTCTCTGTTTATATTGTAAATCTCTTTGTGGAGCTGTTATTTTTATAATTTTTACATATCTTGGGAGATCTCTGGCTTGTGTTGGACTGGCAGTCTTAGAGTAAAAACAAAAAGTAGCAGTTCAGGGAGATGTTACAAGGAAGGAGCAAAGGTTCATTCTCTGTGTAAATACAAATGATTAGTGGCTAACTATTGTCTTTGTTCCCCTTTTGTTAAACATCTGACCTTCTTCAAAGAAAACACATTTTTAAGCAAAGTGATAAATCAACTTTTTTAGAATGTCTTTAATCTTTTAGTTGTGATATGTGTTTCAATCTTCCGTCATTACAGAGGGAAGGTTGAGGAAGTAGCCTTCTGTAATATGAATTGAAAACACATTTTAAAAACACATTTTTAAACAAAGTCATAAAACAACTTTTTTAGAGTGTATTTAATCTTTTAGCTGTGGTACGCATTCCATTCTTCCATCACTAGAGAGGGAAGATTGAGCACGCAGCCTTCTGTAACGTGAATTGATAGGTTTAACTGTAGCAGGGCAGCTTTGTCTGCGAGTGAGAGGTTTTGTTGCATGTATTTGCTTGTTTGGAGAGTGGCTAATGTCTCTGCCTGTGCTTCGTTCCAGTGCAAGGTTCTCTGTACACGTGGTGGGGAGCAGGGGCTTTGTTTCTGTGCTTTCAGGTGCTGGCGCAGCGCGGTAACGCGGAGCTGTTGTTCTAACCTGTCGCAGGGCTGTGCCCCAGAGAGCAGAAGAGGGTTTGGTTTGCAGATGGTATTTTGCCCAACGGTGAGGTGGCAGACACAGCAAAGCTGTCCTCAGGAGCCAAGAGGTCGCAGGACTGCAGCCCCGTGACCCCGGAGCTGCCGCCGACGCCCGCGGTAGGAGCAGCATGGTTCACATCATCAGCTGCCTGTGGGAGCCCTTGGCTTGCCACTGATGGGGTCCCTTGCACACCGTGGCCTCTGATTCACAGCCTGTGCAACCTGAGACAGCGTTTGGGATGGAAAACATTGTAGTGATTCTCAATTTGAGCAAAACCAAGCAAAGCTTTCAGAGGAAAACCTTGTTTGGTTTGAGGTGAACTTCCAAACTGGCGTGGCTGAAAATTGGACAAAGCAGGTTTTTTTTGTACACAGTGTTTGATGAACCACTTTTTGAAGGTGACCTCAGGCACAGTTTTTAAGCATGTCATTAGTAACATGCTTACAGTACAAGTTTATGGTTGGTTGTTTTTACTTCCAGTGGCCTGCTGTAGTTTCCCTGATGGATTAGAGTAACCAAGTTGCTTAGTGCCCTGCAATACCACATTATAGGGTGCAACAAAATCTGTGTATTGCTTCTAGTGTGAACTAATCTTGATCTGAGAGGGGGATTTTTTTTTTTTTTATCATGAGTCATGTATATAGTGTTGAATGAACCGCACTTTAAAGGAAAGTCCAAAGAAGAGGTGTAAGTTTGCTGTGGAAAGACTTAGAGAGGTTCCTCAGGTGAAGCCTTTTTAAGATAAAACATAGCACTGAAGCACTGTCTCAAGTAATAACATAAATTCCATTATTCTCACAGCACTCAAGAGTTTTTAGAATAAATTGCTAAAGCTAAAAAACCAGATCATTATTTGTATGTAGAGGATTTGAAGATTTACCAGGTGTATAGCATTTGAACCAGCTTTTACTCATGAAGAACTGTAGTAGTCAAAAAGAGTTGGAGTAATCAAGAGATATAGCCTCATTTTGGGGAAAGAGTAGGATATTTACACTTGCAGAAGATGAGCAATGCCTAAAACTAAAAGCAGCATGGACAGAGTGAGTGGAACACAATTAGTTGATAGTTCTGTACAGCCCCAGAACTCAGACAAAACCAGCACAGTGCATCTCTGAAGCAGAGGCAAAATCCTGAAAGTGCTGCCACAGGGTGCTGTGAGGGGCAAAAATGCCAAGTGATGTGATACATCAGCAAGCAGATTCAGGGAAGAGGTCTATTATTAGCCAATTTAGCCATGTTTTTGTCTGTGTTTTTGTGGAGTCTTCCCTTTGGGGTTGGTGGCTTTTTTTAAAATTTTATTTTGCGGCATCATATTTGTTAAATGGAGGATTTGCTGGAAGCTGATGGGACAGCAGGGGAACTGCTACAGGGCAGGCATAGAGGTGTCAGGTGTTTTTTTTTTGTTGTGTGTACAAAGTCTTCCATCTGGATATAGGATGCAAGTTTGAAGGAAGATAATGTACATCTCTGTTTTTGTTGGAGAGGTCTTGGGGGGTTGTTTTTTTCATTTGATTGTTCTGTGGTAGCTGACATCCCACCGTGCCTGTGTTCATGGCTTATACCTGTCCTTCTGGGGGAGCAGCTTGGGTTAAACTCCAAACTAGAAATTAATCAGGATGAGCAAAGCTACATTCAGCTATTAGTAGAATAGTAGAAATAGTGTAGAAATATGTTTGCAGTGCTCAACTGCTGATCCAGTTTGTGTTACCAAAAAAATTAAAAAAAAAAAAAAATTAAAAATATTTAAAAAAAAGGATCCAGGAGAGATTTGCTGGCTTTCTTGTTAGGGGGAAATGTATTCTCAACTTTTGTGATAGACTTCTTTCTCTTTTTGCTTCTAGAGTGCTAATAATGAAATTTACCTGGTTATGAGTCAGTGTAGACTTTTTTTGTTATTTCTTCTTCACAGGCTGCAAACCCAGAGGAAGATGACCCGATAACTGATGTAAATCAAACACTGAAGGAAGAAATAGATAAGATTCCAAGGATGGAGGAGTTAGATCCTTCTGTTCCTTCAGACAGTGCACAGGAAGCCACTCCAGGGCAGAGTGAGGTGGCACCTGGTTACAAATCTGGAAGTGAAGAGTGTTCCCCTGCAGCAGCTGAGCAGAGCAGTCCCAGCTCAGTGGAGCAGAGCACACGGGGTGTGCCTGTCCCTGCTTCAAGTTACAGAGCATTATGTGGGGTAGAAAGCTGGGTGCCACGAGAAATCAGCCTTCTTCCTGATGGTGATCAGCTGCCACCACTTCTGCTTGCACTGGGTGAAGGAGGGAAAGGTAAAATGGGGTAACATTTTGAGAGAATTGTTAGCATTTACTCACAGATTCCTAGAATCGTTTCCCTGCCATCCATTCCACCTCCTGCAGGGACACCTTCCACTATCCCAGATTTGTAAATACACACTCATGTGCGTGCAATTTGTATTTTAATATAGTTCTCATGTAATTAATTTGTTAAAAAATGTGTTGTTGGGTAATTGCTGTGCGTTTTTAATAAGATCAGTATGTTAATGGCATTATGGTGGTGGCTGTGCTCATGAGAGGTACCTGGCAGAATCAGGGTATGGATAAAGAGTCAGCACACATTCAGTCAAGGATTTCCAAAGGAACAGTAGCCCTGTTTTGATCTTTGTTAAAGCTTCTGCTTCAGTTCTATATGTTCCTTGAATCTTAGGGTAAGCTGTTCCCTGGTTGATCTGTAGCTTTTCAAATATTGGGAATAACTACCAGCGTAGGAGGGTGGGATGACTGTGTCATAAAATGAACTGGTTCTTGGTTTGGGTCATTGGCTGGTATATTGAACCAAATCATGTGTTAATTTATGTAGATCTTCTGGTGGAGGAACATCCATTTCACCAAAAGGTCGCCTTGCTACTTTGGGAAGGAGGTCCTAACCCATTGACTTTTATTCTAAATGCAAACTTGCTTGTCAATGTGAAGCTAATAACATGTAAGTATTGCACATTTTCTTTTCCATTAAATCAAGCCTTTTTTTTTTTCTTCTGTCTGTAAAACAGCATTACTGTGGTATCTTATCTTTTTAAAGATTCCTCAGAAAAGTGCTGGTGCTTCTCAACAAATGGACTGCATGGTTTGGGTCAGGCAGAAATTGTCATTCTGTTGCAGCGTTTGCCAGATGAAGATGTTTTCCCTAGTGAAATATTCAAATTATTTCTTGACATCTATAAAGATGCAATGAAAGGTGTGTCATTTTAACGTCTATCTTTTTCTTGCGTGGTATAATCTTGCTGATCTTTAAAACCTAAAGCTGATAGGTAATTTTTCTGGAATTATTTGTCTAACAATTTTGTTGAAAGATCTTGCAGTGTTAGACTAGAGTTCTAAATAATAGAAGCAAAAGAATTGATGTT
>JANRMJ010000080.1:617977-629988 GCA_025584955.1 Alethe diademata
TAACACATCCTGGCTTTCTGGAGAATCCCTTGGCTGGACTCAGTGGTGTGGGGAGAAGGATCAAAAGCTGTTGCTGGAGCACCACCATTTGTGCAAAGTTACTGCAAAACCACACAAACGTGGATATAACCTTGTCACCTCTTGGCAGTCCCAACACTTGGGTTTATTAGGTATGCTGAGAGGAATACTCAGGTTTGTGACAGGCTTGTGCAGGTGGAACCAAATTAAAATAGAAAGATGTCGCTGCTAAAGCTTCTCTTACCCTGTCTTGCACGAGTATAAAACTTTGCTGTCCTACTTGAAAATATCATTGAGGCTTGTTAAATAAAACAACTTTATCTGTCGTGGGTCCTCTGCAAAATATTCTCCCAACTGTGTCAGTATTCCTCTGCCCTATAAATAAGTATGTAGGATTTAATAAAGCCAGTCTGGCTGCTGACTGGAAACTTAGAATGTGTCATGTCATTTGTAGGTCATTCACACGTTGGGTGGGATTCTGAGACACTGAGGCTAATTTTGAGGGGCTCCCTGCATTACCAATTAGATTATCAGCTGCATTTAAAACACCAGCTGCAGGTGCCAGCTTTGAGCACTGCTTAAACACTTCTCCAGGTGTCCCAAAATATTTGGGAATTATACATGTGTTCTGAGTTTTGGAATGGATTTTTTTGCTTAAGTTGCCCTCCTCTTCATTGTATTTGAATGTTAACAAAAGGTTTGATGTGCTGATGGCCCTAAGGGGAAGAAATTCCTGTGGCATCTTCCCTGCTGATCCAACAAGGGGTGTGCTGATCTGAAGTGTTCCTGCACTGTGGTGTGCCTGCTTGTCTTCTTTTACTGCCTTTTTAAAAAAAAAAAATAATTGTTTTTTATTTTTAATATGCTGGCATAGGTGGAGAAATCTTGTAGAACTTCTGAGGAGGAAAATTAATTCCAAGGAAATGCCATTTTTGTGGTCAGCTCGTGGGTCACTGCTGTCACGGTGCCCTGTGTGCAATCACACAGGAGGTGAATGCTCTTTCATCTGGAGAAAATGTGAAATCCATCTTCTATGTAGAAGTAATTCAGTAGCAGAGGACAAATATAATTATGTGGAGGCTTATGTAGCAGCAGTCAGTCACATTTGTAACAACTGCATCCTAAAATCAAGTACATTATAGACTGGGAAGGAAAGGCACTAAATCTTAGCACTGACATTTGCTGCTGAAGGTTGCTCTAATGGATTTCTGGGGAGTGTATGAGCATCTGAGGGAAAAGGCAAAGAAACACCTAATATCTTGGTGATGTTCTGTGAAGAAATAAAGTAACATTTTTTGGGATAACTTTGTGTTCAGGAGCGTGGATTCTGCTGTGCTTGTTTCTAAGGCCTTTGTGCTCTGACTACCCGGTACTGAGTTCCACTTGCTGCTTGTAGTGTGTCATGGGGACCAAAAAACTGAGCCAAATATTCAGGCAAAATCAACTTCAGCATTTTTCCTAATGCCAGTGAAATGCTATCTAAACACTGAACAGTGAAAGACTTTTAATGAAATTATGTCAGGCTCATGAATGTCCTGAATTAGAAAACGGAAGAGAAATAACTTCCATTGCAGTGTCAAGCAACTTAAAATTCCTAGAAGAATTCAGGTCAGTGAGCACATACAGATAAGTCAGAGCATGAAGTGGGAGCTGTAAGGAAGTTTTCAGTTTGTTAATGTGTCACAGGTCTGCATGAAGGAGACCTGTTTGATAAGAAGAATGACAGAAAAATTCGTTACACCTCTCTACCTTCTTTGGGCAAACATTTTTCTCCCAGCTGAAAAAAAATTCCATTTCAGTTTAGCAGGAAGAGTCAGGGATTATCATACATGTCAAGGAATCCTCATTGATGGGGGGAAGCAGGTTTTGCTCTAATATTTCGATGAAGCTTTTATAGATTTACGAGGATTCTGAAAAAAGCAAAACATTACAAAGAAATAAAGATTTCTACCACAGCAAGTCCCCAAGCTGTGGTAGGCTGCTTTAGAGTTCCAGCAGCAAGTAAAAATAGATTTAATAATGAATGGTACAAGTTTTTGTTAATCAGTGTGTTCTAATACCTTTAGATACTGAGAGATCTTTATTAAATTTATTTATAAATTAATGGAATACATTTTTTTATTGTCACGATTGTCAAGAAGTTAGTACACATCTAGGAGATGTTTTCAAGTACATTTGAATACCCAATTTTGTTTGAAAAAAATCATTTGCATAGTAGTTGCTGAGGAAATATGTCTTGGTGTATTTCCATTTTACCTCTATGTTTTCCAGCATGTTGGATGTGGAGGAGAGGCTTTGTAGGTTTTGAACAGTGATGGATGAACTTCAAGAAATGCAGGAAATAATACACAAAACAAAAAGGGATTCAGATCAAAAGTTATAGCCCTGTGGAAATATTCACTAAGGAGTTTAAACCTGGTTAATTAAATACAAAACACTCCTGGGCTTGACATCCTTTGCTACACAGATTGTGGTAAATGTCTTTGGTATAGAACCTAAAAAAACTAATGTTTCTGAAGAGAGGCTTGTTTTTACTTCCTAAAGCTTTTAGGGATTTCTTGTGTGTGTAAGTTCATTCCGTGGCTTATTCACCCCTAGAGATCTCAAAGACAGACTCTAGAGCTCTGTAAAAGGTAATTGAGCAAAGAAAATCTGCTTCACTCAGAAATGGCAGAGATTTGGAAAATCAAAGTAGTTGAAAATTCCTGATCTAAATAACATGCATGCACTTAGGCTGAGATAACGGAGTATGAAATTACATGTATTGTCTCCTGTGGAGAAAATAATGAACACAGCATTAAAACCCCCACTCACTGCAGGCTTCTCGAGAGGCACAGTCACAGAATCACAGCCTGGTTTGGATCAGAAGTGACTTTCAGGTTTGTCCCTGCCATGGCAGGGACCCCTCCCACTGTCCCCAGTGTCCAGCCTGGCCTTGGGCACTGCCAGGGATCCAGGGGCAGCCACAGCTGCTCTGGGAATTCCATCCCAGCCCCTGCCCACCCTGCCAGGGAACAATTCCTTCATAAAACTAACTCTCTCCTACCTTAGTTTAAAGCTTGTCCTAACTGCCTGTGTAGAAAGTTGCTCTCACTCTTTTTTATGAACCCCCTTAAGCAGTGGAAAATGACAGAGCTGATCCAGTTTCTCCAGGAGCACGTAACAGCTGCAGTCTGGGGATATGCTGTGCTGTCCTGGAGCAGAGCAGTGACCTTTTCACACTCACCACCGTGTGGCCCTGCTCTGAAAAAGTAATTTCATGGGCAGGGACCTCATTCTCATGAGCATTCCCTCTAAAGCTCCCTGGAAGCTTCTGTGTGTTTACTCTTTTCCTTTCTCTAAGCCAGGGATGCCTGTGCCCTGCCTGGCCACACTCCTCTGTTATGGGCTTTATGTTTCCATTACTGGGGTTTTGTGCTGCTCGAGTGCCCAGGACTGCTGCAAGTGTGTGCTTTGGGGTCACAGTGTCACCTGCAGGAGGAGTTTTTCCTTGTGACCTTGTCAGAATGATTTTGGAAGGGTTGTTTCCAGCTCTGCAGGGAGTGCTGCTGGCGCTGCATCGGCATTTCATACATGGGTCGTGCTGAGACCTTTGCTGCAAAACCAGCCCTGGCTTAACAGTTACCCACAACCTTCTCCTGCCTAAATACCTTATAAACATTGTGGGGTTTTTTTCACATTTTCATCGAGTTCTGATCCCAAGCTGAAGGCAGGTGAGTGGGTGGAAGCAAAACATGACATGTGGAATTGTTGGTTGGGCATATCCTGCAGTTGATCTTGGCTGTTACTCATGTGCTCCAAACTCTCAATTACCATGTTTAATAGCAGGGTGAAGTAACTCAGATAAAGAAAGTGCCTGGGTAATGTAAGACACACGTAATTTAAGCTGTGAAAACAACTTGAGCTTGTCTGATCTGAAAGAGCTGTAAATACACACTGTAAGAAGAGTAAATGCACTGTGCAGTGGAACAGAGGGAATTGTCTTCAGGCACTCCTGTGAGCAGAGTGTGTCCTGTGCTGGGTGCTCTAAAGCCAGGAGGAGTGTGGGAGCACCAGAGCCAGAAAAATCCACAATCCTGGGGCTCTGATGGGACTGGGAGACCCAGGAGCATCCTCTTGGTTTTGGAGAGGAGGTGGAAGGGCTTGGTTCTCACCCAGCTGGGTTTAAGAGACCAGAGCAGTGCCAGACTGGGAAACTGCAGCAGGTCCTGGGTGCAGGAAGGTGCTTTTGGAACAGCAGATGGGATTTGTTGTTCCATGCAGGGAGTGGGAGCCAAGCAGAAATCATTCCTAATTAATTTTCGCCAGCATCAGCGGTTGTGACTGGAGATAATAAAAAAGAAGTATTGTTTTGTTGCTTACAATATTGTGTAATTTGGAAAGTGTTGCTGGTTTTGCCTCCAGTGTTTTCTCTTGCTGGTCAACTTCCTTGGTTTCTGAAATAGCACACAAAGCAGAATAATTATGGCTGTGGGTACAGTTCTGAGTCAGCTGTACTTCCAAGCTGTCATTAAACTTCTTCAGGGCCCTCAGTTGAATCTGCTTTTTTTACAATTCTCTGGAAAATACTTCTAATTTGACCCATTATTTAGGAAAAAAAATTGGTAGCAGGCCCAAGCACCTGCATGCAACATAAATATATAAGATTGGTCTCTGAATATTTCATATTTCTGTAAGTTTTGGTGCTGTTGTTGTTTTTAGTGTAGCAGCAATGCAGCTGTGTGTGCCTAACAGGGAAAGGTTGAGCACTCAAGTACTTTTCCAGAGGGTTTAAAATTGAATGCACTGAAAAACTCTTTTGTAAAAAGTCAAGAAAACTGTTTTAAATCTTGTCCAGCGAGTGGTTTTGCTTAGTCTAGGACAGAACAGGACATAGAATGTCCTAGATTCTGAGCAAAGGGCAGTCAGCAGGATGATTAACCCAGACAATCAAGACTTGATTTGTCATAAGCATTTAGTGAGGATATTGCACTTCACAGTCCTGACTGCTACGTGTGTGTCTGAGCCTAAAATGGTTTTCAGATCTAATATGATTGCACACCTAATACTGTTATTTTTTAATGGTGATTCTAAAGCAGCACAACCTTTGGGTTGGTCTCATCCAGCCTTGCTAAGGAGTATCAAAAAGTCAAGTAATTTTGTTCATGGTTATTTCATATTAAAACAAAATCAAATAGTTTCAATCTCCCCTATTTCTGTTTTCCTACATAGTTGCACTTGCAGACTGTTTAAATTTGCAGTAGTAATAAAAAGTAATACGTATTTTGATGTTTTGATCATCAGTTGTGTTAAAAATCTGTTCCATTCCTGAAGTATTAATTGTTAGTCCTGCTAAATTGTAAACTGAATAAATTAACCATTAATGGTAAAGGGTTAGATAGCAGGAGGGCTGCATTTTGTTCTGAGCTTTGTCAGAGTTATTGTAGGAAATTGGGAAGTGAGTCTGAAATTTTATTTTCCCAAGCAGAAAGTTAAAATAAGTTATTACTGTTCAGTCCTTTTATTTATTTGAGGAGATTTAAATTTCTCGCTTGACTTTTAAAAATTTATTTGCATAGCTGTTGAGTTCTCTAATGTGAGAAACCTGACAGTGCCTCTGTGTTCTACCCATCCCCAAATTTAAGAGATAACATACCTTAATTTATATGATATATGATATGATTGTATCTTAATTCAGATATAACATATCTGAAATTCCTCTCCCCAGCAATTTCAAACGGTTGTCCAGTGAAACTGAACACATGACAATTAATGGGACAACAATGAAAAACCTTGAAATTTTACAGAATCAGGTAAGGACAAATGTTATGTTTTTTTAATTAATGCTGAGATTTTCACTGCTGTTTGACCTACTTTTCCCAATGAGGTTAATCGAATTTGCAAATCTGACCCAATTTAAATTATTTTAAATGGGATCAGACTGGAGGGAGAGAACATTTTCAGAAGCAAAAGTGAAGTTAATCTGTATGAGTTTTTAGTATGAGTGAGGAACTTTGCTGCACTTTGAGTAACAAAGAGCTTTCCTGAAGTTTGATTTCTTCAGCAACTGCAGTTGAGTGATATCTGCAGTAGGGTTTGCTTTTGTGCTCCCACTCAGAGCTTTATGCCAAGACTTATTTTAACTGTTTAATTTATCCTTTTCATTTCCTAAAAACCATTTTCTAGAAGGAAAAACATATTTAAGTATCTTGTGACTTGGAGTTCTTCATGTAAGGCACTGTTGATGAACAGAATTGATAATGAATGTACAGTTGCCATATCTTAAAGCCCAAACACAATGTTTTGAATAATGTGAAGATCCTTCCACTGCAAAACTGACTGCTCAGTTGAAAATAATCAAGTTATTTTCATTATTTCAGACTGACATGAAAACAAAAGGAAGCCTGCTCTGGGTCCTGGATCACACTAAAACTTCGTTTGGACGTCGGAGATTGAAGAAATGGGTAACCCAGCCCCTCCTGAAAATCAGGTGAGCTGGGTCCTTGTCCTGGACTAAACCTCTGCTTTCTGGCTCTGCTGCTGAGTGTGCCCAGTGAATTTCTTTGTCCAGAAGATCTGTGATCCACAGCAGAGTTTGCACAGCAGATGACCCAGTAGAAGAGGTGGGTGTTGTATTTAGGTTTGGACACAGATAAATAGTCGTGGGTTTGGACCAAGTTAGAAATTCGTTTGCAGAAATCAAATTCTGTATCCTTTTTCAAACAATCAGTGAGGATGACCTGGGATTGAAGGTTGTTTTGTTCCTGAACTTGCCAATCCATGTTGGATGTCTTCCTTGCTTCACAAGTATTTACATCCCTAATGTGTTTAATTTCTTCTAAAGTAGCTGTGGATGCTTCTGTTATCCCTGTATGCAATGTATTGATCAGGAGAGGGTTCCTTTTTGTTAATCCTGAAATGTGATCGTTATTTGGCCACTCCTGTATTTTGATTTATCAGTGCTTTAGAAATGCTGTGCTTTGTAGCAGTATTAGTCTGGTTCTCCCTTGTCTCAGTTTCGAAATGGACTCCATCCTTTCTGATTTCTCTTTGCAGGCCCAATTTGAGTGTTGTGCTTGAATGTGTAGTAAATAGCAGTGTTGAGTCCATAGGCTGCATGTGCCTACATTTTGAGGTTTTGGATCCATTAATTTGAGTATGTATTTCCTGAGCATTTTCAATGTAGAGTGCATTGAAGTTGTCGCTTTGTTCCATTCAGTTGTAGCATACAGGAGATCTTTTTGCTTGGTTGTCTACTGTATTTTTCCCTCTGTTTTACTTTTGAAAATATTTAAAGCATTTTTAATGTTTAAATAGTGAGATATACTTTGAGCATCTTGCTGTTGCTGGTAACTTACAACTTTTCTTCAGAACCTTTTCTTTTTTCTTGACCAAATCTAGTATGTTAAAGCACTGTACTTCTGCAGCATCACTGCTGAATTTTCTTATTAGCCTTTTTCTAATAGGTAAATTTCAGTGGCCCTTTTTAAAAAAAAAACTCTATTAAATTTTTTTTTTTTAATTCTTGTAATTTTAATTTTTTAAAATTCTTCTGATGCTAGTTTTCGTGTATCTTACCCACTTCCAAAGGCTTTTGATGTAACCATCCTAAACAGCAGGGAAGCTCATCAGGGCGCTGTGTCATGAAAAGCATTTAGATGGAATCTCGGGGCCACTTTGCAGGGATAAAAGGTGTAAATAAATGAGTTTATTTCCCTCCCTGCGGGTTAGTGTGAGCAGCTGTCAGAGGAGGGAGCCAAAGCGCTGAGGATGGCCCCGGGCAGGACCTGGCTCAGGCTCCTGCAGGGATGCTGCTCCCGAGTGACCACCCTGAGTGACCACCCTGAGTGACCACCCCAGGGAGTGACCACGCCTGTGGGCAGCAGGTCGGACGCGGCTCCAGGGGGAAACGCAGCTCCTTCCCAGCACAGCAGGCAGAATCTGCTTTGTTAGCCAGTATTTCCAGTTTGAATTCTCCCTTGTCTCAGTGCAGAACCAGCTTTACAGGTTTGTGGTTTTGTTTGCTTCTCTCACCCCTCTGCTCCTTCCTGCTTCCAGGGGGGGATGCTTGGCATTTTCTGGCTGGGGGTGATGGTGCTCCTCAGTTCTGCTTGGAGCTAAAAAAGCTGTTTTGCTCTGTGTCCTTCTCCCTTTCTGACTCTCAAGTTGTAATTTTACATAGTTAGTGCATCAGGCATCTGGCAATATTGTTCTCAGTAATGCACACAAATGCACTCAGAGAACCTTCTGTAATTGTAATACACCTGTGCCTCCTGGAGTGACATTCTCAGAGGAAGTAAGGCTTCTCTGCACTGCATCTTTTCCAGTCAGTGAGTAGGTGTATCAAGAAGTGAGAGGGTGTAATTACTGCTTTATGCCTTAGAGTTGAAAATCACTTGGGATGATGACTAAATTTCCTGTGAAGAAACCATACATTAGGTTGAATAAAGATGGAATGTGTACAGACTCACTTGGGCAAACCTGAAGATACTCTTTTAAAACCATCAGTGGTGCAATACATGTAGAGACAAGATGTGTACATTTGGGGAAAAAAAAATGGCAAAAAAAAAAGTTTTAACCAAGTGGGGTGTAATGTCCTTACTTACTCACCTGGGTATACAAAGATAGTGAGGTAAGAGTGTGTCAACCACCAGCAAATGAGCTTTTTAGGAGGAACAAGGAAGGCTGTTTTCCTGCAGAGGTTGGGTCTTTGTGGGTTGTAGAAGTGTTATCTTACCTCTGAAATCCGAGTTCCATTGAGTGCCTTTCTCGCCTGGTGTCTGTAAGTGGAGTGGAAGAAAAGGAGATGGAGGAGGAGAAAAGGCCTGGAGCATTTCTGGATGAGTTTCTGGAGAATTCCTGGGTGAGTTTCTGGAGAGTTCCTGGGTGCCCTGCTGTCCCCCAGGGCAGGGGGGTTCAGCAGGAGAGGCAGCAGGGCAGCCAAAGGGCTCAGGACAGCTCTCAGGATCCAGAGCTGCAGCACAGTGTGACCTTTGTCACAAAAATAATTTATTTCCCAGAAGGGAAATGGATCTCAGAACACGTGAGGCTGATGTCAAAGTCACAGCTTTGTTGATAGCTACATGAGGAGGGAAGGTTAAAGAAAGATAAGCTTGCCATGGGCCTGGCTGAGCAAACCTGGCTCTGGTTTTAATCTCTTTTGTTGTGTATTGTGGATATTGTCCTGTATAGATTCTGCCCTGCACATGACCAGTCTGAAACCTCACCTCTGCAGAATGTGTCCTGTCTTTATTATCCATATTATCAGTAATATATATCCATATCCATTATGGATATATATATCCAGTATCATGTATATGTATATCCGTATTATCAGTATTATCCATGGTTACCCACTGCCTCCTTCTTCCCTTCCCCAGGTGTCAGGAGTGCTGATCACCCACCTGCAGCACAAACAGACAGATAAATATTGCATTTTTTTCCTGGCTGGGTATTCATTTGTGTCTGTGCCTTGCTCAGCTGCTGATTGTCTCACAATTCTTAGGAAATTTGTTTTCTGGATCTGTCAAACTCACAACCTTGTCAAGGTTGGCTGAAGTCAAACAAGGAGTTCAAAGCTGAAAGAGGCAGATGAGTAGAGCAGCACAATTAGATGCAGGTTAATTATTTCCACAGCAGATCAGTCTGTAAAGCTCACAGAGCTGTGGCTAGGGGTTTAAAGCAGAACTTCAGGATGATGCATCATACAGAGCACTCGACAGCCAGTGCAGGGAATATCTGCAGATTGCACTGCTGCAGAAAGCACTGCACAGGGGAGGTGAAGCCCCCACCCTCCCTCTCTGCTCCTGCACAGGTGGAATGTTTTTTAACAGCATCTGTGAGTCCTGGTGCCATGGCCAGGGGGAGGGAGAGACCTTGCTCTGGGGCTGGGAGAGAACCTGGCTGCTCTTGGCCTCTGTTGCAGGAGTGCTCTGAGTTAAAATAATTTCTAATGCAAAATTTTAAAAGCTGAGGGATGTGTGTGAGGTAAACTGGAAGGGTGTGTGGTGTGAACATACTAGTTGGCACAGTAATCTCTCTCTTTGGGGTGTTCTCTACAGGTTTTTGAGGGATTTTGTGTTTGAAGTAGTTTAAACAGACTGAGTGACATACAAGTGCCTAGATTGTATTTCTTTAACATTCTTTGTCTCTCTTAGATTTTCAGTGTTACGTATGGTGTGCCTGCATTTATTTGTAGCCAAAGTCACCTAATCTTTTTATAGTTAAAGCTCATGCTTAGGTCTTAAGAAAGGAGAAGAGTTGTATCTGTTTAGACAGTTGCCAAAAACATGTCAACCTTTGGTTTGTGCTTCAGAGAAACCAAAATTTTAGTTACCTCTCAAAAACTGGATTTCCTTTTTTTTCCCTGGGATTCCAGTGTGCTTTGTCCCCTCTTTCTTCCAGTTCTGGACGAGATGATGCTTTTATAATATTAAAGCCTTGAAGGATTATATTGATAATTACTATTAGTCTGAATATGCTTTGTCCACAGGAGCTTAGAATGACTGTCAGTGTAGCAAATGCAGTACTGCACAGTTCAGGACTACAGACAGTTCCTTATCTACTCCTGAAGAAGAGGAAGTGTAAGTTGGCATTACTAATGCAACATGACTTGCTTGGAGGATATATACTGTAGAACTAGGAAGAAGAAGTTCCCTTTACTGTGAGATTGGCAATGACATGTCTTTTGTAATATAAAATAATGTCTTGTTCTGAATTTTCTCACTTGGAATGTATTGAGTGCTGCTTATTTATACTTCTATACACAAATATGATTCTAAAGCAAAGTCTTTCAAGTTTGACTTTGTCCTTGTTCTCATAATTAAAATATCAGGGCAGTAAAACAAACTGTCTAAATATCCTTGAAAAAACCCATCTTATTTTGGACTTAAATGGGTTCCCATTTGATACCATCTTCATCCAGAGCAGGATTAGATTTTTTTTTTTTCCCCAGCAGTAATTTATGAATAAAATCCACTGATCCTACATCAGGGCTAAATTTTCCTCCTAAGAATGACAATTTTATAGAATCAGTGCCAGTATAAAGTGCACAAATGCAGGTTACAGCATATGCCTGAGATCTCAAAATTGTTGTAGGAAAGAAAAAGATTGCAGCATCATCAGATGTATTGATACATTTCTGCTAGCTGTGTTTTGGTCCCTTTGAATGCTGTGTCTAATTCCTTGTAAATGGAGCAATCAAGCATTCATTCATGTTGGCTAAAGTAGCTAATTGTTGCCTTTTTAGGCACAAATAGCTGAAACACATTGTGTATGAACATAAACAAAAGTGTTTGATTACCATTTGCATATTTTGGACGTTCTTTTAACAGATGTGAAGCTAAAGTTTAGGGTGCTTGTGTGCTGCTGCTCAGTGTATGAGATCCATTCAGGGAGATTGTCCTCTCCTGTTGGACCTCTCTGGAGAGGCATCAGGAGTTTTGGGAGTAAAGTACTTCAAGAACAAGTGAACAGATGCAGAAGGATGCTTAGTTTTTAGGTTTCACTTAACTTTCACTGCACTAATTGTGATATAATTACCCTCGTTTGTACTTTTTCTTTGGTGCTAATGGATAAAATTCCAGCGGTCACACCGAAATTTAACAGGGTTGATCCTATAACTGAGCCAGCTTCTAGCTGAGCCAGCACTTAGGTTAAAAGGCAGGGGTGAGGGTGGCAGCCCAGCCTTAAGGGGAAGGGAGCACCCAAGGTGGGCAGGAGGGGAAGGACAGAGCTTTGAGGATCCACAGAAGGGCACAAATCTTCACTGTGGAATTACACACTTGGCAGGGAAATTGATGTGTGAGTCCTGAGTGGGATGAGCACACAGCAGTGGGTTTGACCAGAGGGAAAGGGGGGAGAGAGGGAGGTGCATTAGAGAAGGGGAGAGGAGGGAAGTATAAGGAAAAATTAATCCACAAACACCAGAGGTTTATGTCCAAAAAGGACACAGAGGAGCCCTTTTGCTTTATTCCAATAAAGGGAGAGGCCATGGGGCATTCCCCTGGGGTCTC
>JANRMJ010000080.1:819512-837968 GCA_025584955.1 Alethe diademata
TCCGTGCCCTGGAGGGGGCTGCCCGTGCTCCCAGAGCGAGGTGCTGCATTGTATCCACGTGAAGGAAGTGCTGGTGCAGGTTCAGGTCTGGATCTGTGGCCCCTGCTGCGTTCTCTCCCTGCATTCCTGGTGCAGCACAGCCCGGTGGAGCAGCTCTGCAGGCAGAGGTGACACCCACGGGGCTCCCCTCGGTGCCTCCCCTGCCGTGCTTCGCCTGCAGACTGTGCTGGAGGGTTCTGCAGCCTGCAGATCCCTGCAGCAGGCTCTGGTCTGGCTGCTGGCCTACCTGAAGGTGTGCTCAGTGGGGACTGTGCAGCCCCAAGAGCTCAGCCTGGCAGTGGTGACTGCAGTGACACCACTGTGGCAGTGCTGCGGCGCTTGTGCTTTGCTCCCCTCAGCCCCAGGCCCTCTCCAGGATCCAGATGGCTCTGGACAGATCTCTGAGCTCAAACAGGAGCAGCAAACAAAGCAGATGGCCCAGCAGAGCCCCTGGAGCCGTCCCCTCCAGGGCAGTGTGTCTGCTGGTGAGGAGCACCCAGGAGCTGCTGCTGTGAGTTGCTCTAGTGGCACAGCTGGCACAGGCTGGAGCTCAAGGCTGTCCTGCAGAACCCACCAGCACTGCAGGGCAGCCTTCTGCACCCCCAAAATACTGTAATGAAATCTGTGGAGAGCCTGTAAGCTCAGGAACAATAATTTATTGGGAGCCACAGATAAACGGACAAGTACTGAAGTACAGACATTAGCACATACTAATTGACATGGGCTGAAATCAGTTTATAAATAATGGGTGTGCAAGGACCTGCACGGCCAGGTTAGAGCACTGGCAAAGCTACTTGGTAGCACTGTTTCTGCAGATTACAAGTGTTTTAAAACTGCCCGGATGCCACTGTTCAATGTAGCATTAAAATAGTGAAATAGTCTTATGAACTACAGCTCTACTGAGCCAAGTTCTGCCTCCATTTATATAAAATTCATTAATGCAATCAGAAGCAGAATCTGTTCCTTAATCTTTTTTAAATTAAAGATTGAATTTAGAGCCTAAGGCCTAAGCTTGGTTTGATAGAAAATGCTTGTACCAGGTATTTTCAGGCTGAAGCCCAATACTGACTACATGATCTGAAGCAAGTAACCTACAGAAGAATGATCGACACCCTTGCAGGAATTTAAACCAGAATTGCTTGATAATCTTCAGATGTCCCTTCAGAAATCTGTTTTTAACTTCAGCACTCGCTGTCTTTCAGCTCTAAGAACTTTATACATTCCAAAGCAGTGTCTTCAATGGATTTTGATGAGCCAGTAAGATTTGCAGCTAAGTAAGGCATAACTCCTGATGTCACTTGATTGAAGTAACACACCTGTTTGAACAAAAGTAAATGAAACAAAAAGCCCATGGATTGCAAGTTAGCCATTTTTTTTTGCAGAGCCTGGATGAGTACCACAGTTTTTATGGATGTGAATAGAAGCACACAGTGCTTCTGAAACTGAAGGCAATAATTTTGCAGAAAGCACTCCAGTGATCTGGGTGTCCTCGCTGCTCTCAGATCCTCCCTCCAGCATCTGCAGGTAAATGTACAGAGCAGTGCAGCAAGAAACACTGTGTATAACATGCTAAATATGTGTGCTTTGTGAACAAAGCTGTTGCCTGAAAAAAGGAACTGCAGCCACCAAGAGCTGCTGAAAGATTTCAGAAATGTGTTTTCTTAAATGGAAAAGTTGTAGCCTTCCCTTGGCATGGGTCCAGAGGTGGGAATCAGATTGTGTGATTCCTGGCATATGAAAGTTCAAGTGAGGAATTTAATTTTAACTAGTTCCTTGGCCTTTCTAGTCAGTGAAAAGAGAGAGACACCACCAGAGGCCAGTACTGCACATCCTCTAGAGGTGTATTTTAGGACTCAGTGAATGACCCTCGAGGGGCAGGGCAGCCTCCAGTGCTGGGTTTAGAGCTCATTTCTAACAGCCAGATTGGCCAAGGCTGGGCAAGACAGACTCCACACATCCAAACTGAACCCTGTTTTTTGGGAGGTACTTTGCTGTTCCCTTTGCAGACTGTCAGCTCTGGGCAGGGGGCACAGCTGGGCCCTGCAGGGCTACTCACGGTGCAGGAGCTGCTGCTGTTGCTGTAGATCTGGAACCCAGCACAGAGGATTTCACTCCTGCAGAGCTCCGGGCTCGGGGGCATCGCCTTGAGGGTCACCGACCTCACAGCCACCGTGTAGGGCTCCCTGCAGGGCAGGGACAAGCATCACACCCTTCCTCCTGTTAGACACGCTCGGGGAAGTGACCAAAACGTCATTTCCACAGGAGGGCAGAGGAGCTCGGCTGTGTTCAGTGCTCCTGGTTCAAAGCCTGGGCCCTGCTGAGTCTCAGTGAGGCTTCAGCACAGACTCCAGTCCAGGAGACCTCCGTGGCAGACAGAGAACAATCCCCCACCTTTTCTTTTTAATTCCCCCTGCTCTCAGCCCACGTTTACAGCATCAGGGAAAAGCCCTTACCCAGAGGGTTCACAGTGTGGCCACAGTGAAGGTATCTGAACTCATTCAATCCCCTCACGGAGGGGGAAACCAGCACACTACAGAATACTGCCTTTTAGTGCTAACTTGAAGAATTACTGAATGTGAGAAGAGAATCGGGATAAAGAAAGGTAAGATACATCAAAAGGTTCAATTTGCCCATGTTTCACTATGTAGGAACCGAAGGAAAGCTAATAAAAAATAATGAAACTTTAAAAAGCAGGGTATGTTAAAATGAGCAAGGGACTTGGCAGAATGTACAGATACAATAAATGTGTGAGGTTTCAAGCACTTCCTTGACTAAGTAAAAACTGTAATTACATGGGATAGGAGTACGAAGTCACTTGAAACAAATAAAAAACAAACTCCCAGCTAGGTGCTTCAGCCCACTGACAGGCACTCTGGGACATGACTTTTTTCCCCTATTTGTCCATTTGAAATTCTGGCCTATTTGCCCACTCTCAAAGAGTCACTATCCAAGAATCCATACTGGACCATGCTAAAAATTTGTGATGATCTGGATTTACTTCATTGCACCTTCACATTGCAATGCAAATCAGGCCTCAACAAAGGAGTCTCACTCCTTAGAAAGTAAAGTGCCATCTCTGTAACCTGGTGACGGATCAAGGTCACCAGACTGAGGCCATGAAATCTGGAGTCAAAATCCAGAGTTAAAATGGGAGCCATACTCACTGTGGCCTGCAGGGCTGCCTTTGGGACACCAGGATCACGAAGTCTCTGGGCTGGTGGCCTGTCATGGGGGCAGAAGTGATGTGGTAGATCTTCTCCTCTTCACTCACAGCCTGCAGGACCTCACACGTCCTGTGGGTACATTTAACACACACACACACATTTAACAGCAGCTCCTTCAGCAAACTCAGGGCAAACGGGCTCCATCGTCACACTGAACCTTTGATTTTCAGGTTTCAGCAGCATGGCAGCAAGACTGAGAGATTTAGGTTTTCTGCAGCACCTCACCAACAGTGCTTTAAGTTTAGTTTGTTACAAGCTGAAAATTCAGTAGAGTTTGCAGATTTTCAAGTACCCCTAAGGTTCCACTTCACCCTCTGGTAAAAATCTTCCAGGATGGAATAACTTTCAATAACATTGAAAATGCTTCATCAAATCAAGCTAGTACAACTTCAATTCAACTGTCTGTTGACTACTCTACACCATACAGTGTACATAAAAAACCTCAAAGACCTTTCAGAGCCATTCCAAAACTGGTTTCCAATCATACAGACTTTCAAACATGTTATTTTTCAGAAAACACACATTTTGAAGGACCTAATTTCTTGATTTCTTGCTTTGACTGTACAGTGAAACTGACCATTAGTATCCCCAACAGCACAAACATGAAGGAATCCAGGTTTTCCTTAATTTTTAAAGCTAACATACAGAATGTATCCACCTCAGTTCTTACTTCTAACTTTCTTTTTTACTTGTTTGGGGTTTTTGTCACTTTCAACATACACGTATCTAGGATTGGAACTGTGCTCATTTAAGAAAAAGATGACCTCTGTCCTATCCCTCTCTTTTGACAGAACACTCTATTCTGGAACCAGACTAAGCACAAACCAAATTTTTTACTCCTACAGTAAAAAAAGCAAAGCCCATACTTTGACTAATGAACGTTTGACGTTCAAGAATTCTTTAACCCTTTCTTGCTAACGGGGCAGCAGGTGCCAGCACCTCAGAAGTGTCTGTGTCAGAGAGGAGGAGTGTCAGGGGTGCCCAGGAGGGGCAGGAGCTCACTGGAAGTGTCTGTCCCAGCGCTGGCGGAGGCTGAAGTCGGACAAGAGGGAGAAGGCGACGTGGGATGGGACCTTCACCTGCATCTCCACCTTGAATGACAGCACAGCACCCTCCTCGTGGGTCCAGATCTTTACCTGGGAAAAAGAAACAAACAAACAAACAAGACAGCACGTGTTAAAAACAAAGAATGATTACTGCAAACATTTAGACGCATAAATGTCACATATTTGGGAGCTGAGCAGGTTTTCTCAGGAGTTCCTGGGAAATGCCACATGCCTTTGTCCAGGCAAATCAGCCACACCTTGGCCTAGCCCTCCTGCCCCTAGAGCAGCCCAGCACTTCCCTTTCCAAAATATCTTCCTTTTTCTCCCTTATTCTCTTCTGTGAAGCAGAGCATCCGGAATTAAATTAAAATCATAGTTTTCATCTCTTGTCCCATACCTCTACTATCTTACCTTGATTATTCTGGGTCTATTTCTACTCATGGGCCTAAATCCCAACTCAGAGAATTCAAAAGGAATAACCTGTATATAAAAATGGACACACAAAAGAAGGATTTGGCACCTCCCGCAAACCCCTTACAGCGGAAGAAGATGGGTACAACAATGTTTGGAGTTAGAGGATTTCATTCCCAAATTCACATATTTTATTGGTTCTCCAATCCTGAGAAGATTTTCATTTTCAAGTGATGCAAAATTCCTAAGGTTCATCATCACTGTTGAGATTTTGTTTGGTTTGTTTGGGGTTTTTTTGCTGCATCAAAAACAAACAATCTTTTGGTTATGCTGCATTTCTGCAACAACACAGATTTTGTATTTCTCTGGATTGGATTCTCTCCTCTATCTTGGAAGAAGAAATAAATCCCAAGACAATCCAGCAAGCACCTTGCTGAAGTAAAGTTTGGTGCAAAATTAAATGCTTAAGTGCTTTAAAAATTGTCTACAGGAGGCCTGCATCAATATTCCTCTATGGCACAGAACAGAAATCACTTTGTTCTGGGAGTCTTCTAGACTTGAGAAATCACAAAACAAAGCAGGAGGTGCAGCTGTCAAAACACCTCTCTGCTAAATGAACACTGGCAAGGCTGGATTATCTCTACAGGCTTACAGGTCTTGTGGTTTTGTGTCAAAGACACCGCAGTGCCATTTTTTACCTTGAAAAACTGTCAGCTTGGGGTCATTCCAGCTGCAGGGAAAAGGGAACAAATCCTCTGCACTTCAGGGTCATTCCCCCTTGTGCTGTCCCTCTCCAGGCTTCTTGTAATCCCCTTTTAGGTACTGGGAGGTGCTTCAAGGTCTCCCCAAAGCCTTCTCTTCCCCAGGATGAACAACCCCAGTTTTTCTCTCTGCCAGCTGGTTCCAGCTTGCTTTTCCCAACACCAGTGTTGTCTGCTGTTTATTTGGCACAGCAGTGTTTACTGAAATCTTTTAACCACTGGGACAACCTACACAAGGCACTGGCAGCTTTGCCATCACTGGAATTCCTTATGATCTGTATCTGCTCTTTGTCAAGTATCTTACTGTCTACATGCAAGAGTCACTAGCAATGTTTCACAGCCTGTGATGCACAGGAGGTCAGAATAAAATACTGCAAAAGTATTTTTTGTCCCAAAACACCTCTGGATTAACATGATCTTGAGGTAAACTGGCAGTCACTACCCACGTTTCAGAAACTCAGCCTTGGCAGATGCCTGAGGTCTCTCCATTGTCTGGAAAACATTCACTGCAACAGGGTTAATACCAGGTTTTCCCTGAACTTTCTTCTGCTTTTCCTAGCAGCATCTTCCTCTGCTGGAAGGGGTTTACACAAATTTTCTCACTGATTTTGGGCTTATAACACCAATTCACGAACAGGGAAGTGCTTTGCTTTCGGATTTCTGTAATTTATTTTCTGCACTTACATTATCCAGAGTCTTGGTTATGTCCCACCCTGGTTTTCTTGCCAGGTGTGTCAGTGCAGCTATGTTGCTGTAACTCAAATACGCCTGAAACACAAGACACATGTCTGAAAATGGAGGGGTAAAGGTATGCATTTCACTGAACATTCCAGAAGTGAGCTGTTCTTTTTTCTATCATATGCTTCAACTGAAAACAAATGTTTATTTTCCTTACAAGTGAACACACACTTCAGTAGTTTCTGAATTAAAACACTTCCAGTGGCTTCCTGAAGCACTCAATGGCTGTTGGCAAAACAATCTTAATTAAAGGACAACAAAACACTGTTTTCAGCTTTTCCAGTTATAAAGCTGTGAAGAACAACTTTGACCACCAGGGAGACAATACAGATAACCTCTCAGACCACTGAATTAATGGTTTTGTCCATCTTCCTCTTAAGTAATTAGAATCTACTCGAAAATTAACCTCTTACTTGCTACCAAGCTGGGTCCATCTTGGCAATTGCTTTACACAGCAGGCTCACAGCAAAGAAAGTGCAAATATATCCATTATTTATGCTTGGCTACAGTGGATGGAGTTCTCATTTACCCACTCTATAAAGCGAATACAGCCTTAGAGTCTTTACTGACAGGTTTTGATTTCATAGGAAATAAATCTTAATCAAGCCATTTTTATCATTGTGTGCATATTTACATTCATTATTCTCCAGGAAAAAAAAAATAAAAAAGCTGCTGTAGCCACAAAAACTGGACATTGAAACAACATCTAGCTTATCTATAAATCCACTTAAATTCAGGTTCAACACCATTCATTGCAAGACACGGGCACAGTCAATGGTCCATCATGTCCAAACCAGAGACACTTGGTGCAGGGAATCTGGGAATGAACATGATTTCATCTCTCTTTCCACAGAAACAAAGTTTTAGAGTTTCATCTCTCTGTTGCTATCTCTCTCCCCACTTTTACCACTTACTAGATGGTTTCCTCACTGCAATTTTTCAGACATTCCATGGCTGGATAAAGACAAAGAACAAAACCCTGAACTACTTCCTCTGCAGGACAACTCAGCTTTTTTAACAGCTGGGGACACTGAGGGATAAATCTGCATGAGACCTTAAGGGACCACTTGCATGCATCTGTTTTAAAGACATTTTTAAATTATTTGTATTGAACTTACTCTTACATCGGTAGTGAATAATATGCTCTCTCTTTTTAGAGGAGAAATTTCACTGTGTTACACATCCATCCATTCCTCACAACTACCACAACACTTCAGAGGGTCCACCTGTACTGCCACAGCCTGAACAGCTGTTCCACACAACCCAAAAAGTGCACAAATACAGCTTTTTATGCACCTACAGATTACCTGGTTGCTTGTCTCCCAGGCATCAGAGGGCTTGTCTCCTTTAGCGGACAGCATGCATTTTCTAAAACATAATTAAAAAGAGACATAGTAGCATAAACTGGTTCTTTACACATCTGTGTATGCTAGGAAAAATCACTTTCTATAGGCAGCTTAAGTGTCTTCTAAATACAGGTACTTTATCAATTTTTGGATTGCAATAACTTTCTTTTTCTTTCTGAGAAAGACAGTGAAACAAAATAACCTCCAGAGCAAAGTAATTTTGAGACAAGTAGCCTCTAATAATTTCAGTGCCACTGAAACAAAATTATTTGTAACTGTAAGCCACATAAGAGTCATATGTATGTTAGGGAGAGTTCCATTACTTTATTTAGAGGATGATAAAATAAGTTTCCAAAATCAAGATCTGCCAGTGGCCCAGCTATACCTGGTGAGTCGAATCCTCCTCCGGGCAATAGCTCCGTGGTACCTCCTCACACCATCCTGCATGAAAAGTGAACCAGAGAGCAACACATCTCATTATTTTAGAACAAAAAAGACAACTAAAAATTATTTATTACAGATGGGCAAAGGCCAGAGCAGTAACACAAGCAAATAAAGAATAATACTTTGTGAAATGGCCTTTCCACGGGCTAACCCAAGTAAACTGGTGGTTTACTTTATGCCTTAGCAATATTCTCTGAAATTTGAAAAAAACCAATGTGATAGAGGAGTTGTTTCATTGTTGCAACCTCCTCGTGCTTTTTGGTCCTGAAGGAGTGGCAGCTGGGCAGTGCACCACATACATTCACCTCTTTCTAAATGTGCCACCCACTAAATAAACTGTTAATCCAATTTATCATCATCTGGTATTCAAAGCATGAAGGAAAATTTTATTTTTCAACATCAGTTTCTCCTCTTGGGACACCTTGCAATGGGCAGTAGTAAAACTTAGTGCCCCAGTGAGTACATAAGAGACCTTGATTTCTTTGTCTAGTTCCCATCCTATAAAAAGCAAGGTCCCTGATGTTAAAACATAATTTCATTTCTGCCTACACTGGCTCTCTAAAATTCTTTTAACTGGAGCAGGAAAATTAGCAACAGGTGTCACCACAGCAAATAATTCAACAATAGCGTTCGAAGTGCTTCAAGTGTTTCATGAACCACTTTCAGGGAAACACAAACTGAGATCTCCATGTCAAAGGAACTGAAAAGCCCACCTACATCATGGCATTTGATTCACATAGACTTCTTTATTCACTCTATTCCTCATCTTTGTTAAGTTTATAAAAATAGCTATTCACAGAATACTTATAAATTTCATCTACAGTCAGTGGAACTGGCACAAGATCTAGACAAGTGGAAAACTCTCCAAACACATCAGCTTCCTCTTCTCTGCCCATCAGCCACAGAATCTCTAGTCATGAGGACCCTCCACTGAGCCTCTCAGTTTTGGAAGACTGAAGCTAACAATAACAAACCTCTCACTCAAGGGCAAACACTTCATTTGGAGCTCTCCTCTGCTGCCAGAAGATGCACTGCAGTGCCCTGCTTGGTCCTTGCTTCCCCAGGAAGGCTGTGGTGAGCACCGTGCTCTGAGAGCTCACCTGTGTCGTGGGCTTGACCCTGGGGAAGGTGAGCAGCTCCCCTTTGTCATTCACAGCACTGAAAATGAGGAATGCACTGTTGATGTGCCGTGGCTGGTCCTTGATCCACTCCTCACAGTTGTAAGCCTCAACACGGACACCAACCTCCACACTGAAAGGGAAATTTAAATAAATTACTGAACTGCTACAGGTGATGCAGAAGCAGCCCTGAGACATGCTGAAAAGGACTGCAGTGCCTCCAGGTGTGCAGGAAGCCTGACTCAAACACCTTCTGTAGCACAGCAAATCAGTTACTCAGTCTGGACAGGCACACTTCTGAAATAAAATAAACAATGGCAGTAGCTAAGTAGCACTAGCAAAAATAAGCAATAAATAGAACCCAGATCTGTCAACAAATGCCCAGATGGGAAGATCCTGGCAAGAAGCTGGCATCTTCTGATAAATCAAATTTCTGGGAGCAACTCATCCCTTGAAAATCCCTGAATTTCAGAGGAATAATTATTGTCTGCATTTGCAGGAGTGGGATTTGGTGACAAATGATCTTTAAACTGGAAGTCAGAGAATATTTTTTTTTAAAACTGCCACCGATAAAAGCAAAACACAGAAAAGGCACATACAGGCAGTCAGAGATAGAGATACATCCCTGAAAGTCACACCTGAAAAACAGTAATTCACAAATGAAAATCCTGCTGATGAAACCTGAAACACAGAGTGTAGGCTGGTGCTGGAGAGGCCAAGGGAGACAAAAGATGAGGAGCTTTACCTGTTGTGGAAAGTGTTGTTGACAATGGCGTTGAAGACCAGGCGGTCACCCACGAAGGACGGCCCCCAGAATTTGAACATGTTAACAGACTTCAGGATGGGGTGTGAGTGACACAGGCGGCTGAAACAGAAAGCCAGAGAGAGAGACCAAATCACACAGTGGTGTTAAAAGCACTGCCAGGGTGACTGACTACAGAAACAGGGATTGCAGGACCTGGAAGGTCACTAAATTACACAGATCTACCCCATGTTAGCATGTTGAGCTCCAAGAGCATGTAACTCGAGCTTCAGCCTTCATAATACCACTCACGTCATGCTGTTTCATTTCCAACAGATTTTACACACACCAATTAATTCTCGCTGCTTGAGACTGCCCTCTCTTAAAGCCAGACCATGAATCCCTTACCTACAGAGTTACCACTTACCTCACAGTTTCATGAATTTCTGTAGGGTTGCAGGTGGAGCAGGCTCCTGAGCAGTGTAAAAATGCCAGACCTTAAAGCCTTTAAACAATTAAAGGAAACCTAAGCAGAAAAGCCAAGCACCAGGGACAGTGTCCAAGCAATGCCGTGCCAGTTTATCTAGTCTTAATATTTGTACTTTTTGCTTGTTTTTAGATGCTCTTTGCTAGTGTGATATGAAATGAGAATTTAAAAAACCCTCACACGGCTACCAGATGCAGTCTGTGCAAAAAGAATCTCATTTCCAAGCTCTCTGGAGCAGGCAAAAATCAAGTTTCCTCATCAGTTCTGCATGCACTCAAAATCCCTTCACTTTGTACTGGGATGTCTGTGCATCACAGGAAGAGGGGACAATATACAACACATGCCATTTATTTTTAGCCTCTGAAGCAACACACTGCTCTCAGTAAGGAGCCCATGTGCACATCTAGGATAGAATGTTCTATGGTGAAGTTTTCTAAATTTGAAAATACAGTTTTGTAGCATTCCTAGCTCTTAACTGAACTGCACTTTGAAAACTAATGTACCAGTATTGTTAAATGCACACAATTATCTGTAGCTAATTAACTGACTGGTACATCTCTTCAATAGTCTAATACGTTTGAATTGCTTTGTAATTAAATTAAAATAATTTGCTCTTCTGATTTAAAATGCTAAGCGTTGATTTTATTTACAATGTTCACTCTAAAAATGCAAACACAATAAGGATGAGGAGAGGAACAAACCAGAAATCAGGTTTAAATATTCATTTCTTCCTGAAAAAGTACACCCTGAGTGCTTTTATTGCAAATGTAAGGAATAAGAAAGTATATATCAAGTTCAAGCTAATATTACTAATATTCAAATGGTTTTATTGCTATTTGCAAGATTTTCATGTATTGGCCAGCCAAAAAAAGGTGGTGGGGTGGAGAGAAGGAGAGTGAGTAACCTTTATGTAGAAATTTATTTTTCCAGGGTTATCCCTCCTCTTCTGTTCCTCCATCATAGCCTGTGGCCATAGAAACTCTTACCTGGCACCTTCAAAGGTGGGGTCTAACTCTGAGTGGCCTCACAAAGAGTTCATACTGAGAGTAGTTACTTCTCAAGCAAAAACTATAACATCTCTGTTTTCAACCAGCCTCTGACACCAGCTATCATTCCTGAAATTTTCAACATGAATAATCATGTCTGACATTAATTAATTCAAAGACAACTTGTTCAATACTCCATTTGCTGATGTTGCCCTTCCTTTTTTAAATCCAAATGTGCCTCACATTAGGTAAAACTTATCAGATGAAAACAAGTAAATATTCTGAGTCATATTGTGGCAAAAATCTGCAACAGTCCCTTCAAGCCACTGGAACTGCACACGGGGGTAAGGTCAGTGCACTCTGATGTTACTAAAACAAGTTGTTTATCCAACCACTACAGAAAATCTGTTGTTATCAGTACAACCACTGGCTACAAATCAAAACCATATGAATAATGAATGGAGAAGTCATTTAATTATTAAAGATAAAAAGGGAGAACATATCCAATGTCCCTGCAGTGAATTAGGTCACTCGGTATGCAAGGAGAATTCAGAGTGAAACTTGAGTGCTGCTTACAAAGAAGCTTTGTACAGTGCCCAGGAACAGGAAGGGAGACAAACAACAGTTTGACTCCAGGGAAGAGGAATCAAATGATTGTGTGCCTGGGTCACACTGACAAGCAGCATCACAAAACATACTTTGTTCTTTTTACCTGAAGATTCCCAAGCTCTTTAAACTGCTAAAATTGTTGCAAGCCATAGGACGTGCAACTCAGAGGCACTGAAAGGTCAAGTGTCTTGCTGAGGGTTATGCATCCATTCTGTGCAAACACCAACAAAACAGAACCTGTTTTTCTCTGACTTATTTTTCTTCTGGCATCACGAATATCTGCAGACTAAGTTCTAGAAGGCTGTTTATTTTTGGATGTCACTTGATACAGGGTCAGTATTGGTTTTATCCCGATTAAACAACTAACTTTGTTTTAAAACACTGCACCAAGCACAAGGAGGGCAGGTGTCTGTTTCTGTATCCAGTGTTGGCTTTCTGCAAAGATTCCCAGGAAGTTATGACAGCCTCTTTTGCCTTAGGGTCTGTGTGTGGAACAGAATACTGTCTGACTCTCAGTGGAATGGCATGCTGTGGGAGATGTACTACATAAATAGTTCAAAGGCCTCCTGTAATGTGAGGAGGAAAAGCCACAAGAACCTGGGTCTATATTCCTCATAAAATAAATCCCTGTGAAACCTTTAACATTAAAAGCACATCCATTTAGAACCACATGCAGAGACAATGCTGTAGGAAAGTACCTTGCTGAAATGCTTGCCACTGTCTGCATCCAAGCCATGATCTGGCCACCAAAAGTGTTTCCATGATGGTTTGCATGAGGAGGCAGGACAAGCTCAGTGCTCTGTACGTGAGTATGTTCAGTTGAAACTGCATCCTTCTCTTCACAAGTATCTGAAACACAGCACCAATGTATCAATGAATGCTTTCAGATTAAAAGAAGCCCAGTGAAGTGAGCAGTTTGCTTCAGACTCGGTGATAAGAAAAACAGAAAGGCACAGAAGAGCCTTGTGGTTTGCAAGGGAAGCAGTAAGAGGCTGAACACTCACTCTGTTCTCCAGGAGCTGCTGCTACTGCCAGCCCTCAGTGCATGCCCACATCCCTGTGTCAGGGGCAGTTCCAGCTGGGGAGCAGCACCCAAAGCCCCAGCGTGTGCTGTTCAGGGTGCTCAGGGCTGCCAGCACAGCCCCATCAGGAGCTGTCAGAGCAGCTCAGCACTGACTCAAACGCCTGTCAAAGGCTCTGCACTATGTGACATGGGCACCTGTACAGATGTGCTTAATTAAGGTTAGAGCAGAATGCAATTATTTCATCTTGTTACAAAGTTCGTGATTGCCTGAGACAATATCAAACAGAGGAGACAAATGAGGATCTGAACCAGTGATCACCTTGTATTACCTGAGCATTTCTGATGTCACTTTCAAGTGTTTAGCCATGCATCCTCACTCTAATCTCAATTCTTTTCGGTGATGTTTTGCAGCAAAAGATTTAGGCATGAGATTACATCAAGTAATTCCATGAGTGGCTATCTGTGCTAGGAGCTGCTGAATGGTACTTTTGACTTATGCCATAATTAACTAACTTTGTGATTATGTAAGTGCGTGGAAACTTATGACTAACCTGTACTTTGGACCCACTTAAGGTGCTCCCTAAGATCTAAATAAACCTCACTTTCAGGGTATGATTTGTACATATGTTGGTACCTAGCAGCCTTTACACACAATGTTCTCTCCTCTCTTCTCCCACTCTGCTTGTTCTGTCTCCTTAAGGAGGTGAATTAGTGCTACAATAATATCCTTCAAAGAAGTTTCCAGGAAAGGCAGTGGAGACAAAACCCATCGACCTCTCATTTGTCACTCAGGTAATTAAACTGTACCCTGTGAGACAGTTACCATGAAGACAAATAGCTTGTTTTCTTGTACCAAACAAGACTCTTCAGTTCTGTGAATTCTTACTAAATCGTTAAGGCTAGATCTTTGTTTATAACAGGTTTAATCTCTCCTCAGTAAAGCCACATAATGCCTGTAATTTATACATGGAGCTACAGCTCAGATTTTCCAAATACCAGCGTATTTTCTTAACTGCTCTGAGTAATTTCTTTTGTGTGGGAACAGAACAACTTTTGAGCACAACTTTCTTTAAGAACAGAAATTACTACCATAAATAAGGAAGAATCTGTTTCTTTGCTCAGTTTTTCTAACTTTTTTACCTGTTTTGACCTCAGTGAAGTGAAACTTCTGCTTGTTGGGAATCATCTTGGGGCATAAACATAGTTCTTACTTTGCTTTCTGGCAAAGACATGGCCATAAGCCTGAGTGAATTTCATGCTTCTGTCTACATCACAACTGGTGTCACAGAAGTTTACTGCTGTAATGCAGAGCTCTGTGTAACCTGTGAAACCTCACACACAGAACCTATGTGAAGATCTGCATTTCACATCTATATAAATGCATATATTGGCCTTCACCCCTGCATTTTTAAATCTGGAATTTCTGAGACACAAAGAAATACCACTCTATTAGAATAACTGCCTAACATGCCTCTGGCACCTCTAACCACAAATCTGGCACAGGCTTTTCTACCTCACACAACCCCAGGGAGATGTTTGTCTGCTTTCTTCCTTCCTTCCAGCTGCCCATAAGTGTTTGTTCCACCTTCTGTGGTGAGTACAGAAATCACCTTCCTTATTGCTCTCCTGCATCAGCTTCTGAAAGACCTGGACATAACCCAGACGGATTCTTCTCCTCTCAATAGCCAGGCTGTGCTCCAGGTGATCTTCTGCAGACAGCAGCTCCACAGGTTTTAACTCAACCTGTGCAGAGAGGAAAACAACACAACAATTCTGAATTTCACAGTCCTAACAAAGCGCACTTTGAACTTAAAATGGCATCAGCATTTTCTACAACTTTTTTGCTATCAGTTGTCCAAGATGACAAGTTTATTAACACAACAAGCACAGAGTCTAAAGCTCAAGAGATTCTGCATTATCCTTTCAGAATTATATATTAAAACTCAGTGACAAAGTGCTTTCAGCTTTTAAATACAAACATCAATGAGAGCACACGGTGTTCATTTAAGAAAAATGAACACTAAGACAGTTCTCGTTTAAAGAAAATTTAAAAAAAAAAAAAAAGACAGGAAAAGATTAACTTAATATGAATGTTTGAGGATAGAATTTTTGAACCAGAAAAATAATTCAGTTGCACTGGTCAGTGGTGTCAGTGCAAATTCCTGTATATGTCAGTTCAATGACAAATTGCATCCAAACCTGTAGTAGCTTAAGAAAATTACTACATTTGGATAATTACAGCACGGGTGTCACTGAGCTGTCTAGGTTTGTCTAGAAGGCCTAGCCTCAGAAATGCTAAAATAATGCACAAAGCAGCACACCACAGACAAATTCAACATTTCATGTCTTGCAGTGCTGCCGCTGATATTTCTCAACTTTTGACTCTTCCCTCTAACCCTCTTGCAGATTCATTGCCTCCTTTCCAGTCCCTTTCAAGAGCTTCTTAGATTCTCCTAGATGGCCCAGTTAAAAAAATTAAGATCGTAGGTATATTGAGATTCTCTCTGTACAGTTTTAGAAACAGTTGTTCAGAAAAGTGGATTTGAAAAAATTATTCTTCAATGTCTCTGAGACCTTAGTTTGTGATGGAATTTGAACTGAACTCTCAAACTCCCTCTGGGACATTCCTGTCTTAAGCCTAATCTTAGTTAATCATCACCAATTTAATCCTGAATTAATCTCCCCAGAAATCTGGGCAAAAGGTAAACAGGTTGATGTTATGAGTATGATATCAAACAAACAATTCTTGCTTGATACTATTTTAGTGCTGTCAGGGTAGCAATTTAGCCACTGGCATTCCAGAGACAAGAGCTGGGCTTTAGTTTTAGTAAAACTGCTTCAGTCTGTTTCTTCTCCAAACTGTGTCATATCCTCACAGAGGAGAAAGCAGTAGTGATTGGATGTATTAATTACTCATGAGATGACTCTGCCAGTCTCTAGTGGATGTTTAGCAGCCAGATGTGCTGTCATTAACACATTCAGTGTGACAGGAGAGTCAGATCCATGATGCTAGTCACAATCAAGAAAGTAGGATTTCACATGCAAAGGAGTTTATTAAGAGAGTCTGAGGAGTGTTTTGGCCTTCCTCACAAGAAAACTCTAAAAGGACTGTGCCTGTGATGTGAAGGCCAATGGTACCGTGACTGATTTCCAAACACCTCCAGAGAGCCAAACACTGGGGAGAAGAAACAGCCCTGGCGTGAAAACTAATCAACATAAATGGCTTCCAATTTAGATTGAAAGTGAGCTTAAAAATAATGCATTCTGTCTGAACAACCTTCCCAAGAGGGGAAGTGAAGGATAAAAAATCCCACCCTGCAATCAACTTGTGAAGAGAAGAGAGACTCACAAGGATATCTCTTCCACTGCTTGCCTCTGTCAATACTGTAGCCCTCACAAAGACCCCAATTCTGTAATGAACAAAAGTGCAAAAGGAAATGGAAATGGAAATAATAGTAACAGTAATAATAATAATAATAATAATAATAGTAATAACAACAACAACAAGCTAACCATTTCACAGCAGCGAACTGGAAAAAAACCCCAAAATTCTGTCTTACAAAGTCTGGACTTCACGCTTTTTTCCTGTCACTGATCAGAATAAACAGTGTTTCTGCTGTGTTTCAGAACTGGAAAAGTTGGGTTATTGCACAGAAACTCAGTCACTCCGAGCTTAGGAGGAAACAGGGAAAATACCTTTCCAGCACCAACTGGTTTGGCCACGTATGTTGCATATGCCACACTCACAATCTTTTCAGCATTAGTCAAAACATCTTGCACTGTCACCTTGATGCCAACCTACAAGAAAGAAGGTGGTGGAGGAAGGAGACAAAAAAGGTGTTTACATCATTACTGATTTGAGGCAAAACAGTGCAGCTTTTATCAGTCCCTCACACCTAAAAGGAAAAAAGGTAAAAAAACTGCTCTAATCACTGATACATCCCTGGTCATCATAATATTAACTCAGCTCTGAAAGATTTTTTAGTACAACTAAACAACTTTTATGTTTGTTTAGCATCACTTACAGAGTAAAATTACAAAACCAGGAAAGACACTTAGATGTAATTTTATGGATATTTCCTTCCATTTACTTCTGTAAATGGGCCTTTGGAATTCCCATCTGAATCAGTTTCTAAGATCTGTACATGCAAAAAAAGTGTGTTTAGAGGGGCAAAGCACAATGAAACACTTGAATGTGAAACACTGGATTTGATCTTGTGGCATAGGCCTGACATACATCAAAATTGTGATTTTTTCTAGTTTTCAGAAACTTTTGGAATACATTACCTGTGAGATGTATCACTTCCATTAATAATAATGGGAATTGGATACAGAAACAATGCACAATCAGTTCTGATTTGAAGTGACAGGGCAAGGCATTGCCTACTTACTACAGTATGAAGATTAAGATCATGTGTACACCTGAGATCAACACATTTGTAACAGAAGTTTCAAAAATGCTTTGAACTCCACCTGTTCAGTGGATCTGACCTGAACCAACACCACCTATCCCATCCTGCCCACTACACCTGCCAAAGGCTTTAATTTTTTGGGCCCAGTTGCTACTCTGACATGGATTATTTTACAGGAAACACACAATTGTAACACCCTGAAAGCAGTGCCATTAGGCAGTGTTACTGTATCTGCAAATATCTGCAGCAAATAAAGACCCAGGCTGTGTTCCTCTGCTGCTCCCACCTCTGCTCTACTCCTTAAATATCTTCAGGAAAAAGAGTGATGATGTCTTACCTCCATGCTAGTTTTGAATGCTCTGTTCACCTTTGTTCTGATGGCAATAATTTGTCCAACCCTGTTAAGAAGAGTAAGACCTTATAGCATGCAAACATGCAGCTTTGTAAGGGCCTGAATCTGCCTCTCTGTGTACTCCTAAAAGCAGCGAATAATATCCCATTAATCAGTCTGTGTCTTCCACACTGCACTGGAAATTCACTGAAAGAAAGTGAATTTTTCACTGCTTTCAATTCAACACTGTTACTCACCAGCCAGACTTGGTCAGTAAAATTACAGCCACTCAGAGATCACCTTAATGGCAACATTCCTTCTCTCTGCTGGTGTCTGTGACAGCAGGTGTGCTCCAGGTACACTCAGGTATTTTGGCTTTTGCTCAAAAGCACATCCTGCACCAAAACATGGAGTACATCTAGCTGCAAAAGCACTGAGGCACTCCACATGCACCTCTGGCACACAGGTATGTGCACAGGAGGAGATAACCCCAGGACAAAAAGTGCTCTTGGACATCTTTAAAGGATGGGAAAGAGTTTGTGTTCCAAGTCTTGGCCAAGAACAGGACTGCCTGTCTCTTCTGTGCTAACATCACGCCTCTGAAAACTACTCTTCCCCATTTGCCTACACAAAATATCTAAACAGAATTTTTACTTTATTATTTAGTGTGATTTCACCATATTATGTACCATTTTCATTATTTGTTTTATTTGTATTTGTGTTTTTTGTTTTCATTGC
>JANRMJ010000080.1:852048-865295 GCA_025584955.1 Alethe diademata
ATCTACAAATCGGACTGTAAGCATGAGGACCACTTATTGCAAGTTCTCAAAATCTTACATGAAAGGGTGAAGGTGCAAAGTCATTAAGACTGCCTTGATTCTAAAGATTAGCCTACTCATTTAATTAAACTATCAATAGAAATACAGAATTTAAAATAATCCAAGTAAGAATCCCCTTCAACTTTCCAAGCTTCTTCACTTTTCCCATCATTGCCTTTCAGACTAGACAGGACTTGAAATTCTGATGTCAGAAACCAGCAAAGAACACACAGACATTTTCAGGTCTTTGTTGTGTATCATAAAATACTGTAAAAAAGAATGCAGAGTCCCAGAATTCAGGTTCTTTTTCTCTCTGGGTAACCAGACAGAGAGTTCAAATCTCCTTCAAACACCACCTCAGGTAAAGCCTGCGGTGGGTGGGAATGAGGACACAGTGCAGAGGCAGCTCTGTGCCTCCTGTATGCCCTTAGAGATGGGCTTCTGTCTTGGCACTGCTGCAGTTTTTGGGGAATAAAAAACACACCAGCTCACACACCTCTGTAAGGCAGCAGCTGCTCAGGTGCTGTGCCTGGGGCACCCCTTTGCACAGGTGTGACACCTCTCAGGTGTGCAGGCACGGGCACCTGGGATGCCACAAAACCTGCAGCTGCCTCCTCAAATCCAACCCCAAGCTCTCAGAAAAGGATATGAACTGGGTTGAATTCTCTTACATTACATTTAATATTCCTGTAAATGGCTTATAGATCTGCTGTTTGAAATAAATTCTGAAACCACTAAGCGTGCTTAACAGAGCTTCAACTCTATGTGGACAGCGAGTTCAGAGGACAGAACAAGGACTGTTGCAGTATATAATACACATGGCTGTACAGTCAAATGCCACCTCTTGCCTCAAAACAAGAATTTACAGTAGCAAGCAGTGGTGGCAAGATTTCTTACACAAAACCTACAGAAATTTACAGGATATGCATGGATCACCAAGGTTGTAACACCAGCAACAGACAACACAGAGTATCTTGTGCAATGTGAACAAAGTTGACAGTAGTTTACCAATGCTGTAAGTAATTCACATAAATATGCTAACCCACTAGCTAACAAATCTTCCTCCTCTTCCCACCAGAACCAGATGCGTGTACAGCAATTCATAAAAAAAAAAAAAAAAGTGGTTTGTTTTGGAGGTTTTAGCCAAACATGCACAAAATAGATGCACTCCAAGGGGATACTTAAAATAAAATAAAAAATTTCCCTCAAAACTGGTGTCCAAGCACATACAGCAATTGGATTCACACTTCTCAAACAGCCATGAATGAGCCAAAGTTTATTGTATGGATGCTTTTTGTCCTGGAAAAATAGTAATATAAAAATTCACTTGATTTTTAACTAACAGAAAACTCCAGCTTTATTCACACCACTTTTCCATGTCTCTAATTCCAGCCCTAATTCATTCCAGCCCTACTTTAGGAACTTGTGTTCTCTTCCTTTTCCACTAATGTAAATGCAAAACAAATCAAAACTACAACATAATCTGAAAAAAATAAAAGAGACTATAAAAATGGAAATGAAAATAGCTTATACCTGCTTTTGGATGTTATGTGTATTGACAACAATTTAATAACACCACTTTGCTTTCCCACTAAACCACTGGATGTGCCCCATGCCTTTGTTACAGAGAGCTTTAGTATATTTCTACCTCAATTAAATATATCCTGTATTTGATATTTTATTTTCCTTCAATCTCCATTACAAGAATGAGCTTTTTTTCAAGCTATTTTCTATCATTGTTAGGAACCAACTCATCTAATTTGTGAGTATGTGGGATGCTAACTTTCCTGATCTTGAGCAGTGAAAGCTCTCAGGATGCTGCACTGCCACTCCTTATCTGGTGTTTATTCTCAGTTTCTTCTAATGAAATAAACTCTCTACAGCAGGGCTCTAGTTACAGATGTGAACAACCTCCTGCACGTTTGTTGGGCAAAATGCTCTTATTTTTGTGCAAAGATCTGGCACAGTACATTTAATGGGAAGTCCAAGTGAGAAAGGGTAAAACATGAAGATTAAAAGAATAGAAATAAAGCCCAAGATATCCAGTTCATCCAGTTGACAATTTGACTTCTCAGGGATCAGAGCAGTTGTTCCACAACAGTAAGTTTTCCCATCAAAAGCAATTACTGATGATCTCAGTATCTCTGTAATAGCCCAAACTCCTAGACTGTAAAGTCCATTTCCTAGTTCACCCAGGCTATTGAGAACACATCACCTTTCGAAATCCCCATGTTTTGTACTGTTTCCCTGTGAAAACTGACACTAAAACTGCCAGAATTCTCTCTTAGCAAAACCCAGCCTCTTGTCTCAGCACTGTAAAATGTTGAACGGATCCCCAGAACCTAACGGCAAGAAGAGTTGTGCAAGTTCTCAAGAGAACAGCGAGGTAGCGAACAAACGCCTTGTTTCTGTGGATAATTGCCCAGTCCTGAGCCACCTGAGCCTGGGAACAAGCCTGCTCGACCCCTGTCACTCTTCTGAGGCCACAGAACCCTGAATCACCCACCAGACACACTGAAAGCACTGGCCAGGCAAATCAAACCACTGGTTGTGAAGCAGGCTTTCTACAGGGTCACACAAATCACGTGTCAAGCAGTACACTCTTTTGGGGGATGTGGAAGGAGCTTTCAGCATGAAGTCCAGCTGTATTATTAATAGCAACTAGGCAGCAAGTCTCTTTTTTGATCTGATTTCCCCAAAAACATGTCTGTCAGCAAATATTTACAATGCTGAATTAAAATAAAGACAAAAAAGGTGATTTTCTCTTTCCATTTCCTTTTGCACACAAAACTGAAATAGTGGCTAGAAAGTGACCATTTCAAATTATAACCGAAAACTGCATTTATTAAATTTGAAAACATGTACCCAAGAAAACCTTTATACATTTCTATGGCAAGTTTTCCTATTACATGAGAGGCTTTCTTACACATTTTAAGCTTAAATGAAGAAAAGCAACCAAACAGAAGTTTGGACTAAAACTGCAAAGCTGTTGGCTGTTGAGGGAAACTATGGCTGCACAACTGAAAACAAGATGGCAGAACAAATTCACAGAAATAGTTCATGTAAAAGTGAACAAGGCTCTAATAAAGTAAGAAACAGAAGAAAGCCAAATCTGCTCTGCATGTCAGTACTATCGATACATAAATATGCTCTTGCACTGATAAAATCTGTAAAATACTGTTTGCTTAAGAAAGACTTAATTTGAGCTCTAGACTGTCCATGTTCAAGCATGGGTTTAGATTACTACAGTCCTACTTTTTTAATTTCCGGAAGGATAGTAGCTGTGTTCTTAGATCTGTTTAACATTAACTATGTGCAGGCTCAGTTTCAAATCAAGGTGAAGCTGTTGGCAGGATCAGCATTTTCATGAGCTGAGTAGATGATACAATTTATTTTTTTCTAGATTTGGAACTGCAATTTGTTTCCAATATGTAGACAGTATACAGGAGTGCACTCAAAGCAGTATTTTAAACTCTTTTTTTCTCATTTTTCAGGTTGAAACGTCATCTTGGTAATTTCAACAGACCCTCTGTCTTTTGCTGTAAGTACTCAGTTTTCACATCTGCCAAATAAGGTTACACCACAGGTAAGTAATATATTTGACCCAGACTAGGGTGAAATCCTACCCAAAAAAATGACCTGATGTGAATGGTTTCATCAAAGTTTCAGCAGAACTGGCATGAGCAGCAGTTTATAGAACTGTGCTAATAACATCTGAAAGTAGAGAGCTGCATATAGCAAAATTTAAACCTAACAAATTTATTTCTGAATTTTTAGAGTTGTTTTGAATTACTAAATCATGAATTGGATCCTCAATGTGAGATAACAGTGTTGAAATAGTTTATAGGGGTTCATTTGAAAGATGCTTTGTCTGGATTCCCATCCTTAAGGCCTGAGCAAACCCAAGTGTGTCTGTGACAGCACCTACAGTTAAATCATCACTTTTAGTGAATTAAAGAAAAATAAATTTATCTGTACTTTTTACATCATTAAGGTATATTTTATACTCTTGAAATGCAAATGTGTAGGACTACTGAAGAATCCAGTCCATACTTAGCCATGACAGCAACAGCAATGGATCAGAGCTGACTGGGAACGGGGGCAAACACTTAATAATTAACTGACACAGAAATAGAAACCTGTGCAACATGTATCAGCTGAAAAGTAATTTTGAATAACGTGATCAACACTAAATATTGTAACAGCTGGGCCCTCATTAAATCTAATTCCAAATCATTTGCACATGCAGTATTGCATTTGCTAGCCACAGAACAGATGAAAATTCAGTTGGGTTTAGGCAGTTCAAGAAGCTGTCCTTTGATGCATCCTTAAAGCAAGCTTCTGTTCACTTCTTCCCAAGTGGAATTATTTAAAATAAATTATTAGCCTATATATTTTTCATTGAGTATTCCTGTTGGAAAGGAAAGGAACAGCTGGATGTCCTGGGACATGAAACATTTAATCCTACATTATAGGGAGCAGGCTGAAAGCCTGAATGAAAGTTGTTACTGTCTCTGAACATGTGACACATTGGATGGCCAGGGCTCTGCAACTAGAGGGCTTCCAAATAAAAACCAGAATTTCTGGGGAGTAGGAAGTGCAACTGCAGTTTTTCCTCATTCTCAGATAGTTAAGAAAATCATTTAATCCCTTCATGCAAATATCCAGGCATTTTGTTAATGCACACCAGGCCACATGCTTTACCTGTGATTCAGACAGCTTCTTCCTTGCCTCGAGCCCTGTTCTTAGACAAGGCAATAAAATCTGGGTGAGGTGGAGACACATCTGGATCTGGACACTCCTTTCCATAGGTTTAAGCAGCAGGTAAGACCCTGGTTCACTGTGAAGTTCACAAGTGAATCCAGTTTCAGCTGATTTCTACAAAGCTCAAGTATTTGCAAGAGTTCTCACAGCCTACAAGATCCCTTACTCTCTATTTTTGCTACTCTAAGATTTAATCACTTCTGTTTTTAAAAAGGCTTACTTCAACTTTGCCTGAAAGACCCTTTCACAGAATCACCTTTTATTTATTTCTATACTAAAGAGCAGGATCTTTCTAAAAACCCAGTGTGAGAAGATTTACACCATTTAAAATAAAACTCCTAATAGAGCCGGACAAGTTCTGATATTATCAACAGTGCTGTTGCATAAGGACAGACCCAAACAGCAGTTACATTGTTCCTGGTATCTGGAGCATAAAAAATGTAAGTGAGAGCAAAAACTGAGGGCTTGGGAATAGTCTTTCTTTCCATATTGATACTTCAGATACCATGAAAATCTTACAAGGATTTGTAAGCAAAAGAAAGAAAAGTGAACAAGCAAAAAGCCCTGTGCACGTTAACAAAAAAAATAACCCTAAGGTGTAATTTTGAAATTGAGTAATTAGCACATAAGATTGTGTTCTAATGCTTCAGCTGCAGAGCCTGGCCTCTCCAGGGGCCTGGCTGAGGCTGGTGAAGCCTTGGACAAAGCGTTAGTGACATCAGCTGCTGCCTGGGTATGAGATGTGCAGGACACAGTGACTAAACTGTGTGCTGAAAGGACATAACGCTCTTGTATCAAAGGGAGGATAACATGTTTTAATAGTGATACCCAATCTGTGCCAGCAGTTCCGTGCACAGGTCAAATGGTCAGACTTCCATCCTCCCAAGGTGCCTGACAGCTCACTGACCTGGGAATGGGCTTTGGCACATGATGCATGTTCCCCTCCGCCTTTGTCCATCAGCAGTGACATCATCTGACTGAAACCGGGCCAGAAAGACTCCTCAGCTCCCTGGAGGGCTGCCACAGATAATACAGGTGCCAAACAAAGGCTGCAAGGACGCCTGGACTCTGGGTGTAATGGGGACACACCAGTGGTGTTAGTGACAACAGCAAAGGGTCTGAGGAAATTACACCTGATTTTGTGTTTGTGACTCGAACCAATAGCGGGGTCTCCCAGCATCTTTGGAGACAGCAACAAAGTGTTCTCCAAAGACAAGCAAATTAATGTGACCTTCATAATCAATAAGAATACAGTCTACAAACCATATAATGACTATCTAGGTCATGTTTACATCTAATCAAGTAGTTCTTACTAAAAAGTAATGCTACCAAAATCTTGGATACTTCACCATAATTTTAATCCTCTGAGACTTTCATCTTTGAATAGCCCTATGAGGAAAGTAAAGTGTAAAACATTTTTATTTCCATATATTATACACATATAATATATGGAAATAAAAATTAGTTAGGAGATTGTAGTATTCCTTACACATCCTGTTACATTCAGCTACCATCACAAGCTCATCACATATGGGTGATATTCCTTTATCACAAGTTCATGAAAGAAAATCCCCTTGCACATGGATATACCACATCCCAGAACTGCTGCTCCTCTGCAAGTGGCTCTTCTGGATTTAAGTTCAAGGAAAGGAATTTGCTGTTTGTCTGTGGCACCAATTTCTGCTGAGCCACTTTGTGCCTGCATCGCTGATCATCAGCCTTTGTATCACTACAAACTGAAACCCTTTGTTTTCTTGGGGGAGCTGAAAATCATCAGGAACTAAGTAAATGTACCATAATCTTGGTTTCAGAGCTCTGCCTGAAGAGAAATGGGAATGCTTCCAGAAGTGTTTCCTTTAGGCCTTTTTCTGCATTCTGTCCCCAGCTTTCATACCTAACTGTCCTCCTTATAAAAGGGCCCAGACCTTTGTTCCTCTCCTGCTCATGGCAAAAGGTAACACCCTCACAACAAGGCTAGTAGTCATAAAAAGTTTACTGTGGCATTTTGGCTCAAAAAAAAAAAAATGCTGCTGACTGGGAAGTTTGTGGGAATTAATTCTGGCAGATATGGCAGAAAACACACACCCAAGCAGCAGGGTGACCTGATTTTCTAAATGTGCTTGGGAAATACTGTTTATAATTAGGAAAATGGATTGCTCACATTTGTTTGAGAATCACTGAAAATGGGAAACATAATTGTAAGTTGTTAGAAAATGTTTTGGTGATAAGGACTCTATTGTATTTCCACTAACTACCACCCCTACAGAAGACCATGCTAAATAGAAAACTCAATTCCAAGGGCAGGAGAAGCCCTGACACTTTATTGCTAGATTCTATAGCAATTTGAGCTCACTTACAGTAACCTTATAGTACTCTATATAAACTGTGAAGCTTGTATCAAATTCAGGCTTCCATTTAAAATAGATATTGCAGATATTAGGCTTCAATTAAAGAAGAAAAATAACCTTCAGTGCTTTTTTTTTTTTTCTCATAAAGGCAAAGTATCAAAAAAAATCCCCAAACTAGGTGGAAGTTATTAAATTCTCCAAAAAATTAAGATGAGCTTTCTTCTATTTCTTGAGACAGTACAATTGGTGATTCACAGGGTAGCTGGTATCAAACACATGGTAATGAAAGCTCGTATAAGCAATTTTATTCCTATCCATGATGGCAGACACTAACAAAATCAAAAGAATTTATCCTTTGAGTTCAACTTAAAAAATAACTTATAAAGCAGTGATATATGCAACATAAAACAGTTCAGGGGGGAGAGGGAAAGCAAATTTTAATAATTAAAATGTAAACGTGAAAAAAAAAAAAAAAAAAGAAATGGAATAAAAGTCCCTACTTCTGATTTCTACGTAAGATGTCATGTGATCCTATTTTACAGTGTCCTGGGGTCTGTGTGTGTGTGTGTGCTTGGTGTGTCACACACACACACCCCACGCCGACCCACGCATGTACACACACAGACAGGCGCTGGCAGCTCCACCTCGGGCACTTCTCACATGCCACTCCTCACAGGTGTCTCAAGCATGTTTGGGACCCACTTTCTTGACAAAACGGGGGAGATGGTAGGGAAAAAAAACAAAACAGGTGGGTCTGATTGTGTCTGAGATCCTTTAGTTAAACTGTACACTGGGACGAATAATTTTCTTCTGCAGTAGCTCTCTGGAGAGGGCCAACTCACTGTGGTCTTCATGGCGACACTTGAGAACGGGTCACACACTCATTGTCATGCTAGGGGAGTACTGGAAAAGAGGAATCCACATTTAACAAACATTCATCCCCCGCCCCCAGGAAGGTGCATCCACACCTGCACTGCAGCACGGGGTTCAGAGCTCCTCCAGCTCCCTCCTGAGTTTGTGCTGCAGCCTCTCTTGGGGCTGTAGCTCAGTTTGTGTCTGCAGAACTTGTGCTGTGCTTCTCTCAGGCAAAAATACAGCCACTGCTGACAAAGGCAGCTCCCCTGAGGGCTGCTTTGGTGTTACCTGGGTGCTATGATGAACCAATACCTCACTGAGGCTTTCCACACCCCTTCCTGCCCAGTGCTGGCTGCTGGGCAATTTACCTGGGCAGGTGCCTAGTCTGAAGTAGACTGGCTGCATTAATGGGTAGCTGAACCACACAATATTTTGGGGAGTTTTTGATTACTCTATGGGAAGGAAGGAACAAAGATATGTATGACTGTGATTAAATTAGGCTGTTGGTCTTTACTATTTTGTGTTAGCAGTTTTACGGGAATGAATCAAGGACCAGTGGTCATTCTCCTTTATGTGAACCAAAAATCCAATCAGCACATCACACTATTGCAGTGACACAAACTGAATTGCAGCCCCTACCAAAGCTACAGCTACCCTCAGGTTAGCAGTGCTTCATTAAAGTAATCAATGGCACACCACAGTGCCCAGAAGAAATGCACATCTATACACCTAATTTACTTTTAAATTGAAAACTGTGGACTGCAAAAACACTTAATTTGGTCTAACATCCTCTAAGTGGGGCAAAATGTTCAAATGCAACAAGATCAGCATTTTGAAAATTGACAGAAGAAAAAGGAAAGAAAAATTTGCCTGTGCAAAACCACATGTGCCCTAAATATCCTGCCAAGTCTTGAGTTCCAAACTGGCCATTTCCAAGTGTCCAAGTATATAGAAAGAGTAATTTACATGGGTCTTCCCCCTGTAAATCACACAGATCTGGCTATCAATTCCAAGGCTTAAAGCAAATCACCTGCTCAAGTTATTTCCTGTATCTGAGCCAAGGATCTGGGGAATCACTCTGGGAAAGGAATCAAAGCATGGTCTCAAGGTGTTTAGGATTTTCAACTTAGTTATTAAGCCCTGCATTGCTACCTACCCCTGACCAAAATTCCTGGTGAACTGAACAGCAAATATCCCTGAGAAAGAACTCCATGGTAGCACCTATTCTGAGCAGCTGAATGGCAAAACATGGATCAGACAGCAAAGCAGTTCCCCAGGATGAGAGAGCCACAGTGCTCCAGAGACAGCAGTCCCTGGGAGCAGACAGGGACAGGCCTGGCATGTGTCACTCCTGCCTTGCAGGCACACATCTCAACAAAACCTTGAGAAATCCGAGTGCCTGGCTCTTCCAGGCGGCACAACAGCACCCAGAACCCAGGAAGAGTCTGAGAACAGTGATTTTCTGCAGAGCACCACTGGTGTCCTCTTGTTCCCACAGCCCTGTGGCAGTGACCCTGCCTGCCCTCAGCACAGCAGAGTGTGCCAGACTGGGAGCCAAGGGCTGCCAGGAACAAGGACCACATTTCATGGAGGTTCTGTGCTTGCTGCCATTTTGGCAGATAATAAACATTGCTCTTTTCAGGTTGTGTATGAGAGTTTTCTTCAACGCTCCACACAACATGAATGTGTGCCCATCAACAGCTAACTGGCAGAGACTCTTCCTGTTCACTAGCTAAAAAAGAAAACCTCCCAAAACCCCATAAAATCTGATTCCCAGGAAGTTTTCCATGGAACTCACTATGCTGTGATCTAACAGAAGCTGTTTACTGAGCTGCAGGTCACCACTGGCACAGCTAATGAGGTTACACTCCTACTTAGGGACCTAGACATGGATTTAGAAACCCAGCTTCAGGCACGTGAGTATGACAATTCCATAGCCTTGCTCTGTAAAATGTGTACACCACGTTTTGCTGCTTTCAGCATTCAATTTTTTTTTTTTTAAAAGCATAATTTGCCCCAGAATGCACACTAGTGGGAACCTCTGCCTTTTATGGGTGTAACAGCACACTGCATCTTTGCAACATGAAATCCACTGGTGCTCTCATCACACATTTCAGTGTAAACCCTGCTTTTCTATTGACCTCCTGGTGCATAGTTTCTGCAGTAAATCTGGGCCTCCCACCTATTCCAGTTCCAGATTTTTGCACAGCATCTTTTATTCAAATCACTACTGTACTTTCAGAAACTATTAAAAAACATGCAAGACACAGTGCTGCACTACAAGCACACTACAAAACTTGTAAATTTTCTTTTTCTAAACAAAAGGCCAGAGATACATACAGGTTCACCTTTGCAATCCAACAACCCAGGTAATGAAATACTTACACTCTCACTCTGGAAAGGGTTTAGGAAGTTTCCACCCATCTCACTGTCATCTCTGGGAGTGCCAGGCTGGTTGCTCATGCTCATATTACTGGGAGAGTTCTGTTAAATAAGATTGCAAAACACAGATTCAGTGCTGAAGGTTTGGGTTCATTTCCCAGCCTCACCAGGTGTGCCCAGGGCATGCTCCACACAGAACTTGGTGCACTCAGGTGCACTGTGCAGTGCACTGGGCCTCTCAAGGATGAAAAATCAGCCCCAGCAGGGTTCTGCATGATTCAGTCACTAATTTTAGTCTGTTAAGTAATGTTCTCCTCCCTGAAGCAAGGATTATTTACCTGTGCCTCATTTTCAGGCTACAGGCAGCATCTGCTTCTGCTGAAGTCAAGAAAAGCTATAAAAGGCTGCAGCAGGGTTAGGAGGAAGTTCTGTCACCACATTAAATCATGTGGTTGAATGCAGCCAGGTCTGTGAGCCCTGACATGTGAGTTATGAGTATGTACTTAAAGAGAGACAAAAGATGTACTTAAAGGCAGGATGGATCAGGGCTGCACAGACCTTTGCACAGGCCTGTGCCTCAGGGCTGCTCATCATGGTCACAATTTACTGAAATACTAACAACCTAAAGCCTTCCGAAAATCGTGCACAGCGACCTCTTCAACTTGAGAAGGAGAACGGGTGAAGTGAGGTATTTGCCGTAGAAATTACTGTGCATCAATAGCTCACACATGGTTATTGTACACACTACCATTAGCCAGGTGCTCTTACAAAGCTGCTTTGCAGTACCCTGCCATTCCTGTGCCATGGGCAATCCTCTTTACATCACTGTCACACCTCTTACTCAGAAGACTCATGATGGAAAAAGAGTAGTCAGGGAAAGGGAGGAGTGAAACCATGGACCTCACAATGAAATCCTTACATCTATCACTGTTCTCTCCTTGGCTTTCTTTTTGAAGCCACAAAAATGGAATGCAATATAAATATAAATACCCAACTAATTACATACATGACATGCAAGCAGAAATTCTTTACCAGCATCTGAAATGCAGCTCAGAGAGTTGGGTCAAAAGCCCTGCATTAGCCCTTCTGCTTTCTTCAGTCTAATTCACTACTTCCAAAACTAAGATCCTCAGGGCACTGGACACCATGTCCAATGTTGTCACATCAAAGACAATTGAAAGCCTAATGAGGTTATTGATATCAGTTAATCAAGTTTGCTCTCCAGTGAAGCCAGCACACCAGATATAGAGGGACCCAGAGCTCAGAGAAGATTGGACCTACTGCCTTGGCTCTGCCCCTGCTGCTGGACCTTCAGCAGGCACTAAATCCAGGGGAACACAGCAGGTCAGGCTACACAATCACATCACTCCTCCTGGCCTTAACATCCAGGCCTTCTCACATTTATTTCATATGATGCTCCTGCCCTTTTGCTGGTTCCTGGGGGATTTCCCCCTATTTTACGTTGCTCTGTGTAGAACTAAGTTTTGACATTCTGCCATTGCTGCACCGCACCAGCCCCAAAGGGCCAAATTCCTGAAAAATTCCCATTTTAGTGACTCCCCCAGGCTGCTTTTGTGGCCAGTGGGGATCCAGCACTGTAGTTCCAGCTGGGATTTTCCAAAGCAAGAGTGTCCTTGATGCCTGCACAAATTCCATGAGCATTGCACACAGGTTATGAATGCTTATTTAACATGGATAATTTCAGTTAATTTATGGCCCTTATCTGAATTTACTTCATAAAAAAAACTTTATGTTTTGCCATTCAGCCCATTTAGTCAAAATCTTCTCTAGTAAGTTATGAATTCTGTGAGCTGTACTGGTTCTGCCAGGACTGGATCCATTTTCTATGGACAACTGTCTCACAGGCAAAATTAACAGCATTTTTCTTTTAGTTATTTAAAAAACACATATATCAAATGTGATTTCCATGAGTTATTCATGCAGGTTAACATATTACAAGAGTTTCAGGTAAATTGTTTAGGACCCAGGTTTTCAGAGCTGCTGATACCTGTACCAGCATGTACTGAACAGCTGTAAGGGGAATACTGGCTTGAGTAATTATCCCATGGAAATGGAAATGTTTTGGCTTTTTTCCCCTAAAAAGTGCTGCAGTTTGCAGTAGAATACTGAAGAAAAAACACAGACTCTGATTATAAATGTGATGTGTGCTGGTCATCTCACAGGAGGGTTTTATTGAATCCCTCACTGCACAGACCAGCAAAACTAAGGCATAGTGGTCTTTTCCATCCATCATTTTACATTGTGCAGAGTCTGAAAATGTTACAGAACTTCAGAACACAGGATCCTCTTTATTTATTCCCCTTTACCAGTACTACATCAGCTCATTAATTCCTAAGTTAATGATGATCACATCCATAGCAGCTTATTTTTACAGAGGAGATGCATTCAAGTATTATTTTTGTAGATGCAAAATCCCTGCAGATTAAACTCACATCCTTTTCCAGCTATTTAATGGCTGTGATATCAAAACAGTGCTTCTTCTGAAACTACTTCTTAATCTAGTTTTTGGAAATTTATCCTGAGGATTAAGATATTAATATTACTTTACAGAGATGACAAATCCAATACTGCGACACCCTAGGGGTATTGTCCCAAATTTACATTTTACTAGAATTGATTATTAGAACTGGTTTCATTTATTTTAAGAGTATCAAAGACTACAACATGATCAATCAGATTATGAACTGCAGGTAATTATATATAATATAGATATGATATAATAAAGGTGCATAACTAAAAGATTAATAATGGAGACAAAGGAAATTAGTTTGGAGTGAAACACTCTAAAAAGTCCAAATATTTTATTAGATACTCACTTTGGAAATACTGTCCATGTCT
>JANRMJ010000080.1:865395-880116 GCA_025584955.1 Alethe diademata
ATGTCTCCTGAGCCTGAAATTAAAACAGACAATTGCTCAGTTAGTTTTGAGCTGAAGCTAATCCAATAATTTTTTTCATAGAAAATACAAAGTGCAACATCAACATTTTAAAAAATAACCAACTTAGTAAAAGTTTGCAGTTGGTACAGAATATTCCAGTCAATCAATCTGAGGCTCCATCAGCTTTCGCTGCACTACATGTACTGAGTATCTCTTAGAAGAAAACACATCCTGATGAGCAGAGTTATAGAAACCAAATAAAATTAAATATAATGAGTGCAAGACTATTGAAAACTAATTGAGGGTTTTTTTTCACATGCTGTAGCTCTCACCTCAGGTAAAGCAGAGAATAAAGGAAATGCAATTTCAGGATGGATGAACGAAGAAAAGCAAGTTTTTTAGCAGCAAAAGACAAATATTTTTAGGAAAGACAAATTTTGAAAGAGTACTGAGTACAGAACTAGAAGACTATCACAGCAAAACACTCAGAAATGTAAGAGCTGTGGGAGAAGACTGAAACAGCTATTTCATACAGCCAGGCAAATTAGGGCTTAGAAGGAGTATGATTTCTCTCTCTAAAAATGTCAGACACACAGATGTTATCAGGAGTTATTTTGCCCAGAAGGATAAATTATGTGCTAGGTACATGTAAAATCCTCCCATAACTGTTGCAATTTAATTTTTCATTTTAGCTAAAGAGAAAAAATTCTCAGGCTGTAGAAAGCGACAGGAAAAGGTGTGGCTGCCTCTCACACAGATTTTCATTGATTTGAATGCAATGTGCATCATTAGTAGTTAAACCAACTACCCATTTAGGATTGTAACAGGTAGAGAAAGGCTGTAAAAGTATCCCTATAAAAAGTAACTCAAAATTTCAGGGACATGCTTTCCTAAATTCTCTTTAGGAGACAGATGCCTATGCTGAATTGTCATTGTTCACCATGAAGCTCACTGAGCTTCAGTGAATTTTTTTTCATTGCTACAGCCTCTTCAAATCATTCCCTTCATCCTACTGATGTATATACAACTTTCCCCATACATTTTAACAAACTGTCTTCCACAGAACTCCAAGAATGAGCCACAGGAAACAGCACTGGCACTGAAAATTCACCATGTTGGCAATATTTACAGTTACTGTTACCTAATGATCCATTCATGTGATGTGAGTCCATTCCACCCAGTCCGCTCATGGGTCCGTCTGAGCCTGGCCCCAGTGGAAACTACAAAAGGAGCAGCCATTAAAAACTCTACAATTATTTTTCACACAGCCTAATAAAGAGAAAATATTCCTCGGGAGAAAGGGGAAGAAATGTGAGGACAAATCCTCAGCTCTGAATGAGAAGAGACTCTCAAGTCCCATTCAGATCTTTAAGAGAAAGTCTCTAGTGAGGAATGAAAACTAGCATTTTGGTGGGTCAATTTCATGATTTCTGGAGACTGTCGTCTCTGTAGGCTAGAATCCAACACAGTAATAATTTATTATTTACTTCAATGCTTTTTCTTCGACTTTTCAGACTGCTGCTGGTAACTCAGCCCTATCCCCACTGAAGTTATAGGGAATTTTATAACTCTCAAATCCATCAGTGATGAATTAACAGCTTTCAAATCCCACCTGACCTATCCTAAGTCGGAAAGCTCCTCATCACCTCCACAACTTGAGCAGTTTATGTCCAATTACATAATTAACCTTAAATTTAGCTCTTCCCACATTTAAAAGACATTATCATTATAGCCAAACAATCTGCAGTTTACTGCATAATGACTTAGCAAATCTACATATATTTATTTTTAAGTTCTACCGGCATTTTTTTCCCCAGAGGCCCATAACTGAAGAGCCACCCATAAAAATGGAAAGCTTAGCAATAATGATAGCTGCTGGAAACACAGTGTTTGGATAAACAAAAGGCTGCACTACTCAAAGAAAGATGTAAGTAGATTCATATTTACATTAGGTCTGTTGGGCCCAGGTGGCACAGCGTTCATTAAAGTGTACATGTTGTCTCCAGAGTTGGTTGAATCTGTAATAAGAGATTATTTTAAGTGCTAAAATACACTTTTCAATAAAACTATTCACCTCATACATTTCCTGTCAGTTTGTTCTTATTATTACTGTGCCTCAGTCCCATACACAGTGGCAATACAATGGCAGATTTTATTCCCTTTCTATCTCTTGCTGCCATACAACAGGGCTATGAAAAGAAATAATTGCCAGGGTCCCCAAGTGACTACTCCTGGGCTCCAGTTTTATGCATTACTGTTAAAAGGTTTGTAAATCACCAAGAATCTCTACCGATTTAATTGCTAAAATCCTGTTTCCTGGAGTTCTAAATTTCTTCGTTCATCTTCAAAATTATCCATAGAACAGGATTTTGTTTCTTATCAATAATTCCTGTAATTTGTTTTCCATCTGTAATAAATTATAAAAAGCTTCTCCTTACACAGACTGAGAGTTACAGTTTTCCACTCTCATCCCTGTCAAGTCCATATGATTTTGAATATATCCAGGTCTTTAGTGGAATACTGATCCTTCACTCCTGAGGGAGGCTTTAGCTGATGTAGCTTCATGGTACAGCCTGGTGCAATGCTTGCAAATAAACTTCAAACTGACAAAAACCCAAAGCAGAACGACCTGACAAAAGTCTGTACAGATCCCTAAGGGGACAGCGTGATTTAACAAAAATATTGGCAATTCTGGAAAATCAGTATCTGCACAGAGAATAAAAAGAGCTCAGCACTCTGCACCCAGACCCTCCACAAGCCCATTCCACACCCAATGGTCTTCTGTGTACAACAGGAAGATAAATCAAGTGGTTTGTCTACTAATTAATATTTCCAAGTTGATTTTCTAAGCATTAATCCAAGCAAATAATTCCATTATATACAGAGCACTACCAGTATCAACAGAACATTCAAAGATGCTATCTGAGCAAAAGGGGGAACAGAAAAGCTTTTAGCCTAAAGTAGAATTGGTCTATAAAGTTATTTTTAATATTCAACGAGGCAGGCAAGAAGATCTTTATCCACCAGATCCTTTTGCAACATGCATCCCTGGCTGTCCCCAGGTTCTGCTGGCTCATGTCAGAACACTCAGGGGGTGGCTGGGCTGTGAAATATTTGAGCTGTTGGTCTCAGACGTGAGTAAATACCTTAGCAAAACTCACAGGTGGCCAATTTATAAGTATTTTCATGCTTTGGAAAACAGAATTTCAAAATATCTTTACCTTAGGTTGCCTTTTTTCATTTGTTCATTTTTAAGGGGTTTTATTTGTTTTTGTTTTCATTTTTATTTCTATTTATTTAAATCCCTGGAATTGTATTCAATGAAGTTATTACACTTATTATAGCAGTAAGTTTTTATGAACAGTTAGGAAACTTCCCTATCCTCTTGTGCTGGAGAAGTGAGCAAGTAGGGAAAAAAAGCCCTGATACAGAAAACATAGACCTAATAATTTAGTTACAATTCTTTATTAAAAATATAATTAGTATACTTCCTAAAATCTCTTATAATTTTGTTATTTCCAAGTATATTTCAGTACCTGCAGGACTAGGCATGATGGGTGTTCCTGGTGGCCCTCCACCTCCTGGAGGACCCTGGGGAGAGTAAAAATTGTCAGTTAGCATGAATTAAAAGCTTAGAAAAAACCTAAAGCAGACACACAAAAAAAACCCCACATCAAGGAACATGTATTTTTTTAAGTTTTGGGTATTTCCATGTCACAAATCTGATCAAGACTAAGAAACACAAAATGCTGTGGCTGTTAAACAAGAGTTTAAGATTCTTTAAGATTTCTCCAGGAATTTTCTTGTAATCACCCTAATAATTTACTAAGAGCAGAAACATCTTATTTCCTACATTTGCTGAACCCATTCAGGTAACATGAAAAACTACCAACTTCCACTTTGGTAAAAACGCCTACATCAATTAAAATCAATAAATACTGACATTCCATAATAAAACATACATAGACTGCTAGTAATAATCATTATTTTCATTTCCATATGACTCTTACTGCACTTTATCTCTTTGTTATCATTTAAAACAGCAGATACTCTGTTTCAGATAGGGATATTATTAGTGGCAGTGGTTACAAGAGTCTGCTTGTTCTGTCTGCTTACAGGATATTGGTCTATATACTTTTTACCTATTAACTTTTATCCATAATTTTATGTCTACATTTTATCCATACCCATATGACTTCCTAACCATCACAGGCTCTCCATGTACATTTTTTCCATATACCTGTGTACTAAGCTCACTTACTTGATTTCTTTTAAAAGCTCTATCTGCATATTTTTCAACATCACATAAAGACATGTAGGAACAGGTAACTGGTAATTTATGAGAGAAGTTACTTGTCTTCATTAACTTTGGCATCTCATTTTATAGTTCCTTTTACTGTCATTGTGCTTTTTCTTCTCTTAGAGAGTTTCTTGATATCAATTATTTTCACTTTGAGAATATAATTTCATTTATGCATAAAGAGTACATATCAGTACACTTATACATATTATATATACTTATATATTAGTAGACAAGTTTATATATTAGTATATATTAATATATTATATATAGATTAATCTTATTAAGTTCTCAAAGTGAATAATTCCTGATTACAAATCTTCTCACAAAAACCATTAGGAGCTCTCCAGCCCAACCTTCATCCCCAAATACTTGCTCCCTATGAAACCAAATATTCCCAAAATGTCTTTAAAGTCTTCAACAGTAGAATGTAGCAAACCCACAAATCCCCCTCCAAACAGAGTTCTGTGAAGTTCTGCTTGAAAGCACTGAATTGGAGACAGCAAATCTTGTCTATTTCCACTAAGCTGTGACAAAATGAGGCCTGTAGTTACAGGCACTTGCAGGAATTATAACCTTTTCCATAGGTAATTGTCCAAATAAAGGACAAAATAAATTGCTTTTAATGATATAATCCTCCCTCATCACCCCGTGACACCAGCCCTGTGCATGTCATAAAAACAGACCAAACAATCTGCCATACAAATAACCCAAGTGCAGCAGCAACAACAGCAGCAACAAAGAGTCTAAAATAACAAACACAGTTAATCTCTAGTGACAGAGACAGCACTACACATAAACACCTTTTTCCTGCAGAAGTTCAGAAACTCTCACACAACTCTCTCAGTTGTTTTAGTGAGGAAGCCAAGGGGCTTTTTGTCCTTCGTTTTGGTAGGCAATACATTGTATTTGGAATATAAATGTTTTCTGAGGGCAGTTTGGAGCAGGCTGACAGCAATCCTGGTGATGAACACCCACATCTGCACCAGAGGTGGCTGGGAAACCTCGGGGCAGGCCAGATGTGCAGCTCCCAGCCAGCACATGGGGGCTCCCCTCAACATCTGGGCTGCTGTTCCCTGCCTAAATGAGATGTGATGTCCAAAAAACACACGTGAAGGCACTCACCACGTAGTTCCCAGGAGAGGCTGAGGAGTAAGGTATCTGTAACACCAACAGAAAAAAAACCAGTGATTTCCTCTGTGCTGGGATGGGCTCCAGGCAGCTGCAGGGCAGTGCTCATTCAGTTAGGGGAACTAAAGACACAGCTAAGATCATGGGGGTAAATGCCTCTGCTGGCAAAATAAACACCCTTTTTCAGCAACTTTAAAAATAATACATCATTAAAATGGTGAGGTATAAGACTATTAAGGCAATGTAGTTTATTAGGTTTATGAACTCAGGCAGGACATACTTGCATTTCAGTCAGCAGGACCTCAAGCATGAAATGAATTTGTGTGTTCTTAGAGATACCTTATTTTGATTACAATTGTCACCATAAAAGGAAAAGAAGCTACCACATCCTTCACCTTAGAAGATTCAGGCATTTATTTCCATCTATTTTTTTTTTTTTTTTTTTTTTAAGGACAGTGTCCTGGAGAAATCCTGTGAAAAATCTGGTTTCCTTCTCTGTTACTGCCTTGGCTGTTAGTCTCTCCACAGAAACACAGGCCAGTGCTGTTGTGACAGCAGCAACTGTACTGACAAACACAAATTTCTCTACAGACAACATGTCAGCCAAATGATTGTTACAAATAAATCTGTTATTGAACTTGCCAATTGATTTCAGGGACTGAAAAGACTTTAAATATCAGTTTAAAAAAATCCATTTTAATTAAAAGAAAATTGAAGAAGAATTTCACTAATAGAATTAAAAAGCCAAAAATTAAAAAACCAGGAAGAACTCTTCAGCAGGGCAAGCCAGACCACCTTATCCAACTGCAAGTGCCAAAAATGGACATTTTTAAACTCATGATATATGATCCCTGAATGAAAATGAAGATTTTCTGCCTTCTGGAGAAATACCAGACACTGCTGTTCATGCAGGATCCCAGGACAGCCTTTTATGTTATGGCAGTGCTGGGCCTGCCATGAAGATATTTCCCTAAATACAGGAAGAGGTCAAATATATTTGTAATATTTACTTACAGAATTGGCATTGGTTGGGTTTGGCCAAGGTCTACCACCCCCAGNNNCCCTGAAACAGAAGAAGAATGATGAGGCACAGAACCATCCCCATCCTCTGACCAGCTCTGAGGAAAAAAAATCTGAATAACCTGTTTCCAGAGGAAGGAAATGGCTTTTTTCAAACTAAGCGTCTTTACAAGCCATAACTACACCAAGTTAAAGTGCAAGAGCAGAATTTTGTTGTTGCACTGCTATTCAATCATCTGGTGAGTTGATTAATTTATTTACTACTCCGAAAATAAATTTAAGTCATAAAATAAATAAATGTTCAGTCATGAAACCAGTAATCTTGCTCAATAAGTAAGCACATGCCTGAAGTACTGAGGATGCTTTCATTTACTGTGAATGCAGAATACTGCAGTATAGTTTGGTTTCATTAGTAAAACTTGTGCAATTAGCTAATAAATGCTTTGGGAACACCTACTTTATTAAAGAATAAGCCATACAAAACATGTTGCTATGATCTCTGTGTGGTGATAAGGATGATGGTGATGTGATCATGATGGTAACAACAACAGCCATGATAATAAATTTGATGTATTAAACCCAGAAAACCCTCAGAGGATTTTTCTCACGACTTTTGCTGGTATTTCAAGTTGCTCACTCTCAGCTAAACCCAAAAAATAGTTTGGGGGTGAGGCTTCATCTCTTAACAATCCAGAGGGGATCTAGACACACCAGAGGTAAAATCTCCATGTTTACAGTCACAATGTCTCAAACCCATAATTATTCCTAATTATTAATTTCTATTAATTTCTAATAGCACCAGGAGCTCCTGCTTGTTTATAAACAAGACTCAATCACTTTATGAAGGCTCTGACAATGGAAAGGCAGAGCAGATGACAAAACATTCACATTTTCAATGGCATTTTGGCCTCATTAGCTGAAGAAAAGCAACATTAACTACTGCAGCTCACCAGGCATGGGAAAGAGACTTAAACAGAGAGAAAGAATCACCTTTTAATAATGAGTTCTGAAAGTTTTTTAAGTCTTGCAGAAATAAAAACTATTAAGTGCATACACCGCCTGAGGGATTTAATATTGAATCTTATTTTTTTTATTACACTGTTGATGAAACCATAAAGAAACTATCTCAAAAAAAAAAAATCAACAGAAAATTTGTTTCCACTGCCTTTATTGTTGGAATGCTGGAAATCAAGATTATTGGTATGGTCTTTTCTGCTTCATTCAATGAAAGACTGAGCAAGCAAATGCTCCTCAGGTCAAATATTCAGCAATTTCTCCTCTGCTGATGATCACATGGTGAAATTTTAACTGGTTCTTTTTCCCCTAGTTGTTATTTTTTCATTTTTTTCATTGGTTTATTGGATCCTCTCTTTCAGAAAAATCTGGAATATTTGTAACAACACTTAAAAGTCTGTTTTCACCCCAAACCCTTGCACTCATTTCTGTGACAGGTACTGACTCAGAGACACAACTGGGTTAAGCCACAGGAATATGGAAAGTCAGAAATTTACACTGAGACATGGGAACTCACCTTTCATCTAAAAAGCTGTTGGAATTTTCAGATTTATTGGACTGCTTTCAGTATAGACTTAGAAATCACTGCAGCAGATTCTGCTGGAAAGCCACATGGATTTTGTGGAGCCAAATGCTTATACAATACACATAAAACCCCCCCAAATGCTTTTTCTTCCCCAGTTCCATGCAAGCAAGTCTTTTGTCTTTTAGTAAATGTTTATTTTGGAAGAACCAACAAGGCCATAAAAAATAACCATACAAGTACTGATTCCAAAATACTTCACAAAGTATCTGTAGCTATGACCAATTTTTTTAGGTGCAATTTTTTCAGAGTTTGTCCTATAAGTGTCAATCCTGGCTCGAAAAAATAAAAGTCTGAAATTTTAGTTTTCCAAGAGGCAAATATATTCCATCAGGAAATGAAACATCTAGACTCAAGTTTGTGAATTGAAGTTAAAAGACAAAAATCACACCTTTTTCTTTTTTTTTTTATTTTTTAAACCTAAGGCATGACTGAGATATTCTTAGTGCTTGAGACAGCACTGCAGGTCACACGGAGTGTTAAAATCACCAGTGAAATGTAACACTGCTCCCTGAAATCTGCCTTTTTGTTCCAAAAACTGGCAGAGACATGAGATCTTCCTAAAAATGGCTGTGTCAAGTTCCAACTGAAACACTCACAGCTAAAATGAAGTTATTCTGTGGAAGAGCATCAGCTGTGTCCAACAGAAATCTGATGGTGCTGTTGATGACAAAGCAAGGAATTACCCAGCATTTGTAGACTGCATGGACTGAGATGCTGCCTTATGAGCTGCCACTTCTGACCACAAAGAACACTTTCTCACCCAGAAAAATGGTGGCATTTCATTTGGCAGATAGTCTGCTCCTAACCAAAGCAGCTTCCCTTCACACCTTCCAAGGAGGAGAAGCTGGATTTTGAATGGCAGCTGTTTCTGTGGAGCACACATTTTTGTACTCGACACTGCCAAAAATCTGAGAAAAAGACGAGCTGGAAAACGGTCATGTAAAGGAAACGCTCAGGTATGAAGGGACAGCCTTATGCAGGGTTGAAATGTGGTTTCCTCAGGTGACCCACACTGCTGTTCCTGCACTGGGATAAAGGCTGAGGGGGACAAATTTGGCACCATCCTCTGCCACTGCCCCCAGCCCAGCCCTGACTCTGAGCCCTCACTGCAGTTTCAGAGACAGCAGGAAATGCACAGTAGGAAAACACCCTCATGTCCTGAAAACATAATTCAAAAAATCACAACTCAGAGCAACCCTTTGATAAAATGTGGTTATAAAAAGTAGCAACATTAGTACTTCAATCCATCTTCTCTCTTTCTGGTAGGCCAGGAAAACTCTTTGTCATCCAGGAAACTCTTTTCTTATTTTTCCTGTGCAAACTACTCACTTTATTATGTGAATAAATAGTTTCAAAATATCTTATCTATCCCTCAATTTTACTTCTGAAAAGCTAATTTTGTTTTTTTTTTTAATAAGTCAGCCTTCTGCTGAGTAAAACCTCTACAGTGCTTAAACTTTACTCATATTGAATTTCAAATGTCTACATATTTTTTCCACAACAATTTAATCGAAAAACATAAACCAGGAAGGCTCCTAGAATTGTCTTATATCCCCATATGTGACGTCTATGACAGAGGAACACACAACTTCAGATTTTAATTTATTTGCTTCAAGAATTCAATGTATGTCTGGAAATCTAAGCCAATCAGAGGTATGGTGGATTTTTAAAATTACATTATCTATTTCGGTACCTCTTTGACTTCTTCAGGGTGGTAACTTCTTCACTTGAAATGAAACTTATAATTTCTTATTTACGTTTTCTAGAAAAATTAGAGTAAAAATGAGTATCTATGATATAATGAGAAAGCATATAGAAATCTTTACTGCTTTCATTATATCTGAAGTATTTCTACACACCTAAAAGGGGGGTTGTTTTCAGGGATATAAGGAGCAACATCCTGTCATGGCTACATCCATGTCTGGAATAAATCTGAACTCAGATTATATCCATTTTTACCAGATGATTTTCTAGACCCAGAAATACACAGAAACACTGACAAAAATACTCTCATATCTGTAAAGCTCCTCTAATTGTTTAGACTGGAAATAAATGCTGTTAAGGAAATAAGAATGCAGTTTAGGAAGACTTTCAAACCAATTGTGTCTTTCTTTTTCTTATAAATAGTTCTACACAAAGGCTATTTTGCTACAATTAAGTACTGATTTATTTTGCAGAGAAATAAGCATTCGTCACAAGATATTTAGTAAGTAGAAATATAAATAGTGTCATTTTTAAAATATATACAAGGATATATCAGTGATTATATTGACAAAATATTCCCAGTATTTGAAGTCTGATCTGTGAAAGAAACTGACCATTTGTACAGACTTGTTAGGACAGCGGAGGCTCCTGTAAGAGTGTAGGTTCACATCTTAAAATTGCATTTACTGGTCATCAAAGCACACTCTCCTTGCCTTATCTATCCCAACTGCTCCTTCAGCAATGCAATAATGGCATTTCCTAGGTACAGTAGGATTTATGGTGCTTACATGTTCATCCCAGGCATCCCCGGGCCACCTAAAGCGTTCAGAGGGGGTCTCATGGCACCTCCATAGTTCTGCAACGACAACCAAGGGTCAGACTACCACAAAACAAAAAAACAAAACCAAAGAGGAGGGGGAAAGAAAGGACAGCAGGTTAATGACAGCCCGGTGCAACTGCTGCCAGGACAGGCCATGCCATTCATGCTTTCAGGATTCCCTGACTGTTGACTAAAAAAATGGGATCATTAACCCCAAGGAGAAACAATGCAAACAACAGAAACTGGCTAAGAATGGTTAACATGGTTTCAGGGGGAGTTATATTATTTACACATATTAAGCTCAAGTTAATGGGCAGCAAGGGTCAGGTTTTATAATGAATTCAACTACTAAACCAAGGCAATTCAAAATCAGAACCCCCAGCAAAAGATTCTGAGATTTCAAATGGTATTATTTCTACCTAGATTTCATTAAGTTTGTATAAAATCAAACCACATGATATAATTTTTCTAATGTACCATTACATTTCCCTTTCCATCATTCAATTCCAATAAATCACAGAATCCCAGGATGGGACCTTAAAGTCCATCCAGTGTCACTCCTGCCCTGGGCAGGGACACCTTCCACTATCCCAGGTCTGTGATAGTCAAAAGGAACACTATTAAATATGGTAATCAATGTCCTAGCAATGGTAACAAATTAAATTCCCAGCACCCATAAAATCTGAATTTGTGCTCTGATATCACGACCAAAGTTTGACTGCATTACTTACACAAAAAATAAATTATACCTATTTTTATTCAGTGGAATAGAAGCAGAACAATGTGTCTCACCTGACAATCTAACTTCCAACAGTAATTACTGCTAATCCCAAGCAGATATACTCCTTTGCCCTAAATAACAGCACTGCCATACAGATGTCCTTTCAGACCAGTAATGCTCTCTGCAGAGCTTGGTGGCCCAGGAATTTGGTGATCCAATCATGGAGTCATTTTTGAACTTAAATTTTGTGGACTTAGAATTTTGTGTAGGTTAGGATGTTGAGCACAAGAAAAAAGAAGCTCACAAAAACACTGGATCTTAAATGACAGCAAAAATGGAAAAATTGTCCTCATAAAAAGTGGCATGAGGTTTGCCTGCTGTGTGACTAACGGTGCTGCATAAAGGATCAGCTCAATCTCATATGGCAGCACAGCAGAGCTTCTCTTTCCACCTCCAAAACTGGAAAACACATTTCAGGGCCACGTAAAGAAATAGAAAATATATTTAATAACGTTTTGTTGGTCACTGAGCAGAGGTTGTGAAGAGCTGCACAACTGGCTTTTAGCGAGAAGATCCAAAACTGCACAGACAGTTGTGAACAGGCTTGGAAGGCAATGCCATTCAATCGTTTAGAATGTGGCTGTTATTCAAACCAGAAGCCACCAGAGAGATTATCTGAAACGGGGGAGCGAAAACGCGCAGTGTGGGCACAACAAGCACGCTGTGGAACAAAACACTGGCAGCAGCAGTGAGGAACAGCACCACCCACGTGCTGCTCCCTGGCAGGGCTGACAGCACACAGAGGAGCCTCCTGCACTGGTGCTGCACGGGTGCAGCAGCGCTGTTTGTGCCCTGCCCTGGAGCTCTGCTGGGACACAGCCACAGGAGATGCTCGAGGTGGACACAGGGACAAATGGCAACATAGATGTCTCACTTTGCACTAAAACCTCTGCCCCAAAATTTAGATCAGCAGTGGACAAAAGAAAAACTTTTAGAGAATTTGGAGAGGTATTTTTGGTGAAGTTAGAGGGTATTAATGTTTTCCTCCTAAACAGCATAATCAGTGAGGAGGAGGAGGAGGAAGAAACACCTACTCCACTTCTGGTCTCCCTTGCCAGTGTCTGTCTTTGATTACAACATACACTTTTCTAAAAAAAGCAAGTGGAGGGATTCCTGTTTTAATTCCAAATATTAATGAAAATGACAGATTTTTCATTTCGATTTTGTACAGCTGCAATTCAGAACTGATTATTTTTGTAAAACAGGAAGTTTGTTTTAAAAAGTGATTATGAAAACAAGTCCTGGGCACCTTCAAGGTACACAAAGACAGAGGATATAGACTAAGTATAGGCCTGTCACTAAGGATAAACCATCTGTAGAAAATACCTGTGGTCCTAATGGCACCATTCCCCTTGGAGGAGTCATCCTCTGCATTGGCCCACCCATGTTTGGATGACCTGCAAATAAAATATAAGATACATTATATTTACATATGCAATACAACTGCTTTAATTATGCAAGATGCAAGCACCTTCTACAGCTACTTCTAATGGATCATCTCTTTCTAATTAGCAGAAAAGCCTGAGGATCAGCCAGTTTGTGAGGACAGCACTGTGGGAGGGTCCCACACTCACCCTGCTGCCGTGTGGGGTCCATCCCGCTGGGCAGGAGGGGCTGACTCCCAGGGACACCTCCGAGGGCCTGAGGCAGGGAAAAACACAGCATAAAGACACAGAATGCCTTCAAATTCATGTTAAACACACAACACACATGTTTCACTCCTAATTCCTGGGTGTTTCCTGAGTCAAGAGTTAACGCGCTTGTAAATCCCCACATTAATCTGCCCTCTGGGTTTACTGAATTAGGTTTAAAGCTCATTTTTACAGGATTTAACCTGTAGTTGGGGCAACCAGAAAAACACTTTTATGAATGGATCTTTGTAGCTGATCCATGAGGTGCTATTTAGCATTTCAAAGCACCATCACATTTTCAGTAAAAATGTATCCTGAGAATCTCAGGATGGTTTGGGTTGGAAGGGACCTTAAAGCCTGCCTCCTTCCAACCCCTCTGCCATGGGCAAGGACTCCTTCCACAATCCCAGGACCACAATTAATTAAAACTGGGCCTTAGAGCTGCACCACCATAGTTTATTGCTCCATACTCTGCCCATCAGTGCTGCTAAAGCAGAATTTTATGAGCTTCATGTAATGTGAACATAGCAAGAGCTGCAATTCACTGGGATTCTGTTATTATCTTCCACTGAAAATAGTGACAAAACCACTCCTGAAACCAAACCCGCAGGCTGGCAGTGCTTCCAGCCACCACATCCCACCTGCCAGGATCCACTGAGCTCGGGCACAGAGGGTGTGAAACCCAAACACTGGGCTCAGACACCTCTGCCTAAGATAGTACTGGGAAGTGCAAGAATCAGGAATGCACTGAGTTAACAGCAGTAAAATCTTATCAAATATGAAGTGCAGTACTAATGGCACTGCACAGGAGATCACTCCATCAAGGTTAATTAAGTCCCCCTCTGCCCTGGTGTGAAAGTAGCCTGGTACAGGTAGCTTAACCTGATCCCAAACATCACCAGGTAGAGCAACACCTGGGCAAGTCTTGCCAAGTGATACATCCAGCTCACTGAAATTTAGATTTCATACCTTCTGGTGATAGTGTGTCAAAAGTAATGACAAATTTGTCGAAACTGTGTTACACAAATATAAAAAATAGCCAGAAATGAGGCTGGAGTATAGTGTGACAATAGAAAGGCAGTCCTGGAAGCCAAAGCTGAACCAAATTACCTATTCCATTTATCCCTTCTACCTTTCCCAATATTGTAAGTGACCTAGTTTTCCTCTCAGAGCTCCACTGATGTTTTTTGTCTGCTTGTCTTTAACTTTTCATCTGCTGACAACTCTTTCTCCTCCTCTATCTGCACTATGGAGAACCTGAAAACACAAATGTTCTCTACTTCCAGAACCCTCCTCTCACAGATGGGCCAAAAAAGGTCCCTGCTGACGAACAGCAGCTCATTACTCATCCTTGTCTCCTGGCATTGCACATCCTTTGACGGAGATGAGAGAAAACTGGGAATTCAGTGCTTTTACAAAGTCCTCACAGTGTCTGTGGGAGCCACAGAACACTTCATGAGGTTCACTTCTGAGCAATGATCCCCATATTTACTGTGAAATAAATATAATTTGTGTGTCCAGCAGAAATGGGCAGGGAATGATGCATTTGACACAGAACTGAGTCAAAGAGGGACAGAACCCTCCCCCTGGGCCAGCAGAGCATCAGGAACCAAGCCTTACCTGGTTGGGTATTCTGAGAGGTGGCCTTGGACCTCCAGGGTACCGGGGGGACATGAAAGGCTGCAGGGACAAAAAGGAACACTGCTGAATAACCACACTCATCCCGTAAATGCC
>JANRMJ010000080.1:889016-907904 GCA_025584955.1 Alethe diademata
ACACATGCTCCCAAACTTCACTCTGGCCTCTGCTCATTTGCTTACTAACACAGAGATTGTCCACAAAGATCAAGTAAATGGTCTGCAAAAACATAAATGTAGCACCTCTCAAATTGTTTAGCTGCCTTAAAACATCAGCTAAGAGAGGGATGGAAATGGTCCTCAGTACCTGAAGAGCAGCAGTGGCACCTGCAAGACTTGATGTGGAAACCTGAAAATCTCTGAATTCTACAACCTGAACCTCTTTGATCACAAGTGGAAGGTTTAACTCACTGTAAATGAGTTTGTAAGAGCCTTCTGTAAAGCTGTGACTGCTGACATTACATACATGCACTAACATTAGACCCACAGGTAATTATTTATTATGATCTTATTCAGTCTTTCAGTTGCTCAGTTACTATATCAGGGTCAGACACAGCTCCAGAACCAGGGACAAAGAGCAGGTCACACTGATATCCATGACTGGCCACATGAAGAAACTAACAAATCATGTGGATTAAAAAGGTCTAAAAATGACCAAAATAGTGTTCCAAATTATTTTATTATCACAGTAGCTAAGTGCCTTCCTCGCATCTTAGCTCCACGTCCAGGACGTTATAGATGGGAAAACTGGAAAAGGATGAGGTATTTCCAGACTCAGGCTGGGGCTGGTTGGGCATTTCAGACAGGTAAAAATAAAACCATCTCACCTCTATGCAGGCTAGTATGGTTTCATGACTTCTGTTGCCCAAAGCAGCTGTTTGGGTTATGCTATTTGGAGTTAAAGAGTCCTGTATGGCAGAACTGTGGTGCCCCACACATTCAAGTGTTGCTGCTAATGAACCAAGAGCAGGTTCAGTTTCTGTTTCACACTGAGTTATTTCCAGAGTCCCACTGCTGCTCAGGCTGAGAGAAGATGAGGACAACAAGTATGTATCTATGAACTAAAAGTTACATTCAAACACAAACACACCAGTAGAGGAAACTGAGGCACACCCTAACCGCACATAAACACTGACTTTTCAAATTTGACTTTTGACACTGCAAACAATTTCTCTTAAAAACCAAAAACCCTACAAACAAACAAAACCCCCAAAACTCATTTATTTGAGGACAATAGCTGTGTACAACTCCACCACCTTCCCTGCACTGTGCCATTTTTCTGGACAGTCAGCACTGCAGTGACCATCATCCCTCACCTGAACTGAAGTATTAAAGTACAACTACAGAGAGAGACAGGACAAATTCAGCTTCTGGCTTCAGAACCTCTACCTCTGTGGACCAGGCATCAAACACCACAGGCTGGTAATTAACATCAGTGCCAGTGGTCTACCTGCATGAGAAAAGCTCATTTTACAAAGAGCAGTTTTCCCACATACTGTCTGAGAAGCAATTCTCCTGTATTTCTCTACCTCCACATTCTATACTAGCAGACTGCACTATTTTTTTTAAATAAAATATATTTATTTTCTTCTATAAAAAACAGATGTCTCACAAATCATGTTAGAGGTCAGCAGTGCCAACCCAAAGCGAAGCCTGTTGGTGTTTCTTCATTCCCAGCACATTTTCCCCCCCTGGACTATGATATTCCCCTTCTCTGGCATGAACCCACTGCAGCAGCAATGACCCCACTTTGCTTATGTCCCTGTGAGTGCTCAGTGCCCACCCAAAACACAAGTTCAAAACCAAGAGGGAAGAAATTAATTTAAATCATCTGTGACCCCTGAGCTCTGCAAGCAGAGCTGGCAGGTGCTGGCTGTCAGCAGCTTCAGCTCAGCCCAACCCAAACAACTCCTGAAAGCAACAACAGGCACCCTCATCATTCCAGGGTGACCTTCCAGATAAATTTTGAGCTAAAGGAATTAAAATGCTACGAGGCCTTTGTGGATCAAAGTCTCAGTGCACTAAATATAGACACAGGCACCTCTCTCCTGCTCTGCCCATGTGGTCTGACTCTGGAGAACAAACTGTTTGCTGCCATAATCCGGGAGTGAGAGGCAGGTCTCAGCTCCAAATTGCTGGGTGGAGAAGAATGAGGGCTGCCAGCTCTCAGACCGAGACAGAAGAACCTGTTCTCTGTGGTTTGCTTTACTCTGGGATCGCAGGAATTGCAGGAGGGGATGCAGAAACAGCCTGTCCAGGTAAAGGTCTCCCAGAACAGCAGCACCCATGAAGGAAGGAGGAGGTTTCCACCACGAGTTTCCCTTTGCTGCTTGTGATTTCACCTGCGTTTCAGAGCAGCAGACAGATGATGCCCCCCCATTTTTTGCAGTTTCACACATGCAGGCTCTGTCTGCCAGCACATTCTCCAGTCCTGGGGCGGGCTGACCTTGGAGAGGCTGAGCTCTGAGGCAGGTTTCAGAGCCTGGCACCAAGTGCTGCCTGACAACACCCACTGCAGCAGCAGGGCTGTCTGCACGCACAGCCTCACACACCTCAGGCTCTGGCTCTCTCTGCGGTGCAACCCTCTGGATTTTGGCTCAGCTTCCCTTGCTGGGATTGCTCCCAAACACATCAACGCACCCACTACCACACCTCAATTCCAAACTTACATGTATTCTTAAGCACACAGCTACAGCAAGGATTAATAATGTCATGGAAAATGTTCCTTTTCACTCTCAGGCCTCGCAAAACGAGCAGGATAATGCTCTGGCTTCAAGTCAGACTCAAGCCACATACTGGCTTACAATGAGATTTTACCCGCACACAACTTTCTATCAGATTAACTTTTTTACATCTTCAAAGATCTGGAGTGGCTAGAAGTCTATTCACGCTTCTAAAAACAAAACTCCCACATCCTCCTCCTGCAAAACCTTTAAAATAGTTACTCTCTCCTCTGTACTTCACACACTTGTCCTATCTGTGCCCCTTCCCTATCCTAGTAGTCATCATAGACAATAACAAAAAAAGTTAATTCCTCTGACATCACAACTGAAGTGGGAGGCTAAAGTTTAAAAAAAAAAAAAAAAGGTGAAATATTGATATAATCTAAAAATTAAGACAAAAATAATGTGCAAAAGAGCCTACCTAACTAGCTGTTCAAAGCACTAAAAGCAGAAATAAATTAATTAATGAGTTTTGCCACCTCCCAAGAGTTTTGTGACTGGCAGCAGCCAGATATTTTCCACTTCACTTCCAAGTGTCTTTTCATTCATGTATTACAAATCAAGCCTCAATTTGCCAGTGTGGAGGAAAACAACTGAGTTTTGGTGAGGAGAAGATGTAAGCCCAGCCTGGGAGCAGTGCAGCCTTGGGTCACACACACTGTGCTAGGCTTGCACTACAATGTCATTTCTTCCACCATTATAGCCTGTGCTGGTACTGCCCAAAAAGCTAAATGGGCGTTTAGCTCCACGTAGGAAAAACTGAACAGAAGCAGCACATGGTCTAAATCCCTCACTTAACTTTTTCAGGCACTGAGGCTGAGATATTCAAGGTGCAGGGCGATGCTCAGTGCGACATTCTGCATTGCCCAGGCTGAATTGCCACAAAAACCCAGGAATCTGGCCCTTGGCTTTAGCACAGAGCTGAACACAACCAACAACGTTCTGACTTTAAAATTTTCATGGAATGCTATGTATATTATCATAAGAAATTATTTTAATATTGTACTCAAGCATTTTTGACCTCTGCTAAAAGCCTGGCACCATTTCTTGTTCTGTGCAGTACTATTTCATAAATTAAATACTCTTCAGTCAGGTCCCTTCCTTCGCACCTGTCCACTTCTGTTTAAAAATAAACTCTCAAATATTGCACCACACAGTGAGACATAGTTCAGAACAGGACCTTTTCTACAGACTTGCAAACAGTATTACAGAGGATTTTCTATCCTAAAATTCCTGTAATCATAATTTTTTTTGTCTGAATACCTGAAAAAACCCCGGTGGTACTGGACCTACTGGCATGCCATCTCCTGGGGGAATGTTTCCTAGCACTGGGCTGGGAGCTGCTGCAGCACTCTGAAAAGAACAAAGGGAGAATAAACCTTTGTCATTGCATGGTAGGCATTAAACCCCCCCCAAAAAACCCCAAACCTGACCAAAGTGCAGAAAGTAATTCCCTGGATATGTCATTATGCCATTGTTTCATCTGAAGGTAAATTAAAATTGCTTAGCCTTTTGTCTATACAAGTACCACGATTTGTTGAAATAACAAATGTATGTTGAGGGGAAGGGTGCCAGGGATTGCACATGCCAATTAGACAAATCCTGACTAAATTTTAAAAATGTTGTATCTGAGTGTCTCTACATGCACCAATGTGAATGTAACTTGCACACTTCTCGTCTTATGTGTATGAACAGTCTCACACATGCACAAGGATATACACAGAGCATAAAGAAAGGAATTTATGCATTTTATCAGCAATTTCTAAGCACTTTAAAGATAATTTAAGCAGCCTATAATATTTTTCCAGAACAACAACAAGCTTCAAAACAGGGCTCTGTTACAAACAGGACAAGAAGGGATGCTCATGATTCTGCTGGTAATGCTCAAGATTTTGCCAACCCCAAAAATAACCACCATGACAAATTAGAAGAATTCAGGTTACGTTTTTGGAAGGGAAAAGAAAAAAGGGATTTCTAAGGAGTGAATCAGAGGATGAAATTAAGTTACCTTTGCAAATCCTTCAGCTGGAATAAGCGAGTAAAGAATATTGCTCCTGGCAATTTACACGCAGGAGATTGTCACAGAAAAGGGAAGCCAAACTGCTTCTGTTGTCATGTGTTGGAACCTCAATTACTTTTAATTTCTAGCATTCTTCCTTCCTGCAATGTGTTTCTGTAGGGCATGAGGCTGAATCACCTATAAATGCTCAAAATCTTGTGTGAAAGTACTGGAGCACACAGAATGGTCCCAGAGCCACTGGCAGGTTACTAATAACCTGCAAAGCCTGCCCTGCAAAACACACAGATATTAAATTATCACTCTATTTATTGTGCACTCACACTCGATACCCTAAAGATGCAGATCTGGAAATTGCATTTCCAGGTGTTTGGCACAGTACCTAGGAAAGGAAAGAATAAAGCTGGAAAGATCTGAAAACTGGCACAAAAGGAGGGATGACCTTTTTCAACCAAGCAGAAAGGAAACATTCAGCTAATCACCACAGGTTTCTTGAATGGCTTAAGCTGTGTTTTAGAATTAAAGTTCTGAACAACTAGCAGTAACATATTTAGCATCCAAACTCAATGTTCTTTGGAAAAGTCTGGAATGTATCACAGAAATACAAAGTCTGTAAAAGGTGCTGGTTTTCAAAATGATTGCAAGGCTTTGATTCACGAAAAAATCCTCTAATAAAGGGTATTATTTATGCAAGGATCAGTGCTAAGACACTGCAGAATTGCAGCTGACAGGGAGAGCCAGCCAGGTGAGCTGGATGCAGCAAACACTTTGGAATCATAGGCACAAATCATGCAGGGAGAGGCCACCACAAAGCTGTGGCCAGAAAAGGTGGTGCTCTGCCAGCCACTGCCACTCATGTCAAATAATTATTTTTGTATCATCTCCATTTCCAAAGGAAAACAGGAGTAAAAGCTGTTGGTTTGTTGTTGTTTGGGATTTTTTAAGGAAATATGAGCTCTTTAAGCATCAGTGTGCAATAAACCCATGACAGGCACAGTCTGAGGGGAGCATGTGGGATGCACTTGTGCAGGTACAGGTTTTCTGGATGAAGGATGACAACAGCAGCACCACTGATGGAGAAAATCGATCATGTTAAAAGCCTGAGCATCTCCAAATGCCCCAAAGAGCCTGAGCTGCAGTGGCTGACCAAGGAGGAGCAGCCCCTTAAGGGGGCACTGATGGGCTTTATTACAGCACCATCATCCCTCTCACTGGCCATGGGATGTGTCCTGTGTCCCCTGCCAAATCTTTGGGATCACAGGGGAGGGAACAGCCTCTTGGGATGAAGAGTTCACACAGGGATACAGCACCTTGCTGTTCACACTTCATGCTCTTTCCCACTTTGAAAATTATTTAAAAAAAAAAAACAAAACAGAAAATTTAGTTAAAAAATAGAGGGGGAAATAATGACTATTCCAAAATGGAGGGAGAAAAGGACTGAAGTTGTAACTGTTTGCCATTTGCTGTCCTAAAAAGGCTTTGTAAGAAATATACCTAAAATTAACATTTTCATAATTATCTTGTAGATAAGTACTAGGGGGGTTTCCCCCTCTGTTTCTGCATCTCCCCTGGCACTGATACCAGAGGAGCCCAGCCCTGTTCCCAGGTGGATCAGCAGGGATTGGCAGGGAGGGACTCCCTGGTCTGGTTTTTAGTGGATTGTCAGTGTCTGAGGCTGCATGGCCCTCCCAGGTCACAGACACCTGTGCAAACCCAGCAGGGCAGCTGCAGTGCCACTCCAAAACTCTACGAATTCTGCAGTTACACACTCTCAGAGTTACAGGAACCTCCTTTCCTACCCTTCATTATGCAATGCACTGGTTTTTTTGTTTTTTCTGTTTTCATGTTTGTTTGGGATTTTCTTCCCAGATGGGCAATGAAGTCCCAAAGCCAGAAATAAAGTATTTTCAGTGTTTTGGGTATATTACATTTTCTAGCTTGTGCTAAATAATGAATCTTTTAAGAACTTCTACCAGGTAGATCAATAAACAAACCTGCAACTGCTGCATGGAAATATTCTTATTTATTCTATCCTGATGAATTATTCATTCTTTTTCCATAGTCCCATAGCAAACCATGGCCTCCTTTTGCATGCCTTACAAGATGTTCATCATTTATAGTTCCATTAGTTTGACATTTTAAATATTTGCAAATTGCTTTCCCTGCTTTTCATAAAAAGATGAAATCGGAAAATTTAGATGGTACAAACTCTTTGTACAGTAGCTTACCTCCTTAAAAATGGAAATCTGTATTTGCTTTTTTAGCTAAAATAATGAATTTCTATTAATGAATTTATAATAATTTACAATTATTAATTAAAACTGTGTACTTCAGTGAAATTTATTATGGTCATTCCTTCTCTACCCAAGCTACCCTTGGCAATGCTAAATTAGATTATTATAGCAACTATTAAAACTAGCTATGGTTTAGGATGGATTTTATAATAAAGAAATCACAAAGTAAATAAAATGTAAAGTAAAATCATTTAGCTATTCCACTAGTACAGTATCTGACGTATAAAAATCCAGAGATAAACCTGCAATGCTCATTTTTTGATGTCATCCCAAGAAGTGGTTGATGAGGGAAGCTTACAAAGAGTTTCATTTGAAACCAAGGAATGCTACAAAGAAATCAGTTGATTTTATAAAAATCCTCACCTGGCTGTTTCTTTTACCAAGACATTCAATTTCAGGTTATTTTGCTTACAGTAAGACTTCCTTATTTTTATCCAAAGTAAGCAGTTTGCCACATGTTACTAAATTTGGCCACTCAAGGGAGAGTTCTGATTTTAAGAATGATGTAATCTACTGGATGGTGGAGGGGAGGAGTTGGACCCTACAAATAAAAGTGTTGGGCACCAAATTCCCTCATCACCTCACCCTCCTCCCTAAATCTACTCTTATCATTTTATAATATTTTCATATATTCATACAAGCAACCAAAGCACGCCATCTCCAGACCAAGATATTCTGCCATAGATGGTACAGACACAATCAGCTGAGCCAGAGCAGAAAGGATCAGCATCTCAGGATATTTTTATACACACTGGTATTGGGTTAATCAAACAAATTGAACAGTGAATGTGGAATCTGAAGGACAATGCAGGGAAACCACAACCACGTTTGAAATGCTGGTGAGAGCAGCACAGTCAGAAGGAAAATAAAAAAATGTCAAAAATTTAAACAATTGCTGCCTTTTTTTTTTTATGTCTTTCTTATTTTCTGGGGACAGGGCATAAATACCCAGGACATTAACTCAGGAAATTATGGGACGTAAGGAATTTAAATGTAGTTGTTGGTTGGTTTTGGTTTTTTTCCTGGAAAGACAAACTATGGATGATTACTATTTCCAGTCATATTTACCACATGTTTGATTTCTGGTCATTCATAGCTTTGAAATGGCAGACATAGTGCAGCCAGTACCATTAAAAATTACCAAATTTCCTTTTGTAAACACTTCAACTTCTACCCTACCAAGTGATTCTAAGACATCAGCTGATTCCTGTTTTGTACCCATTTCCTATTTGTACCCATCACAAATTAAAGAAGTATTAAAGGAACTACGCTGATTAACCACTAGCAACACCTCCTTGTTTTCTCCAAGATGGAACATAAAACTACTCATCACTCTGAACAACAATAAATAAAATTTTTAAAACTCCCAACACCTTAAATAAGTCTCTGTGCCTTTTACAAAGCCTTTGAACACTTGGCTGTACATCAAAAGTCAAAACCCCCAGACTGAGCAGCCTTGGTTTACTCAACACAGATTGGAAGGTCATACTCAAAAAAAGGTGAATTCATCACACTGGAAGAGGCAGGTAATTTGAAATATCTAGATCATGAGACCTAATTAAATCCTGGTGTAGCTCCACTGGTATATATTTGTCTAAACTGCTTAATTTCTGTTGTGTAACAGGAAGGTATTCACATGACAGCACAAGTCTGAGAAGTGCAACTGTGGAAGGTCATTCCTTACAACTTCTCAGTTTTCTTCTGATCCCAGCTCCCTATGGTTTCATCTGGACTCTGGTATTTTATTTCTCTTCATTCCATCTTATTTATGGGTAACAATGAATAATAAAAATAGTGATGCCATCAATGTAGATGGAAAAAAAAAATCACACTTAATCCTTTTCTTGGAAACACAAAAAGTAGCAGACATGGTCAGTTAGGGAAGAGCAGATCTGTTGATTATTATGATGGTGGTGATGATGATGAGGATGATGATGATGATGATGATGATGATGATGGAGGTACCCTCTGACACTTCACCCATCCTTCTTCCCCAAGAAATAATTCTAGCCCCAAACCCACCTCAAAAGCTTCCCCATATCTGAAGTGGGATCACAGTTTGCATCCCAGTCCCCAGCTGGGGATTTCATCCTGCTTAACTGAGACAGAGAAATTGCATTACAGTGCTGAAAACTCGCTACTGACATGGAATATAAATTAATTTTGAGGAAAGCTTTGTTATCAGTGTATAAAAGGACTTCAAATTCCTGTTAAAAGACAGCATTTCCATCCCATCTCTCAGCTGCTGCTTCTTGGATTATTTAGAACATAACTTCCAGACAAGATTTTCTCAAAATTATAATTATAAAGAAAAGTTATTTAAAAGAAACCTTCATTATTGCCTGGAAGTTAATAAAATAAGAACGATGAATAGGTATCAATGGACTGTTCACTAACAAAAAAGTGCAAGAGTGATTTGTGTTGTAGATATGGTACACCTATGATAAACCTGTGATATTCTTTTTAATATCTGCCCATTCTTTTGGGTTATTTTTTTCCAAAATAGACCAGTACCAAAAAGCAGAATACCTAGCTTTCCCCATTAGAGGATCACAGGATTACAGAATAAGACCTCTGTGACCACCCAGCCCAGCCCATGAGCTGACAGCTCCTCACCAACTGAACCGAGGCACTCAGTGCCACATCCAGTCTGTTTCCAATGCCTTGCAGGGACAGGGACTCCTCCTCCTCCTCCTCCTCCTCCTCCTCCTCCCTGGGCAGCCCAGCCCAGTGCCCAGTCACTGTCTGTGAAGTTCTCTGGGAGGGTCAGAATTGATGCACTGCTTTCAGCCCATTTTCTGTGAAGGGGAGGGCACCCATCTGGGGTGAATTCCCAGCCAGGTGTGTCTGTGTGCAGGTGAGGGCCCAGCCCAGGACCCTCCCGAGCTGCAGCAGCGCCGTCAGCCCCAGCAGGAGCCACCACGCTGCCGACAACAAAAGGCACTTGAGGACACAGAACGCTGCTGCTGTTCAAGCCTGGAGCCGAGTTGCAGTGATATTTCAACAAAATGACTTCTTTTCCAGAAGTGGCACTGACACCCCTCCTCCAGACTCCCTGGAGAGCGAGGCAGCTCGGCTCGACGCGCAGAATCCTCCGCAAGAAGCTCTCCTCCCTCTTCCCTTCGGGATGGTCAGAGCCTGGCTCTGACCCCTGCCTGCCCCAGAACATCCTGGCTCAGGGAAGGGTTTGGCCCCCACGCCTTCTGCCTGCAGCTGGGTTTTTAAATTCCGGATATTCCCCGTGCCCAAGGCACGCCACGCTGCGCAAAGGGGGCTGGAGCTGCTCATCCTTTCCTCCTTCTTCCCCAACCAGCTCTTCCATTTTTTTCCCTGCTCTACAGATAATTCATGGTTGGTACAATTGTGCTAATTGGACTAGTATGACAAGACTATCTCATACCCCGACTTCCCCTAGCAATTAAGTGGTTGGCACAGTGTCTTTTAATCATTTAATTAATCTAATTGTTAAACCCACTTTATTTTCCAAAGATTTTAAGATTGCCAGAGTATTGTATCCCAGTTCTCATGGCCCAGCACTCCACATGAGTCGAGTGCTTTTCCATTTTAGGAGTATAGTGATTATTAAGATGAAAGTTTTTCTGTATCTCTCTGTCCTTTCCAAGTTATGAAACAAATGAACAAATATGCTGTGAGCTGAAAGACTAAAATTTGATTATGAAATGCAAAGTAGCCTGGTTTGGGGTTATCCTCAGGTCGCCTAGGAGTGATTCAGCAATGCTGGTAATATATGCACAACTTCAGAAAGGAAAATACACCAAAAACCCTTCAGTATTTCCCTCACAATTCAAAATCGATTTTTGTCTCCATATGTAGCTGACTGGAAAAGTCATATGCACAAAGAGCTAAATTTTACTTCAGAGGGACCTGAACTGCAGAATTTATTTCATGATGAAAATGCTTTTCTGCTTCTCCAGAGCCTGAAAAATTGTTCATTTGGGTGTTCTTGTCTGGACTTTCATGTCATGAAATTCTTCTTTAATAACCATTTACTAAGATACCAACCATGGGTACATCTCTAATTTCCAAGTCTGTGCTCCACAAGTTATTCCTCTGTCCTAAAATGTGAGAACATGTGACTTCACAACACTGTAATTCTGATAGGCCATTTTCATAGACAAAACTTACTGAAGCATCCATTTAGGGGTTTTATTTGAACATTAGCTCCATTATCATGGGAATCAGTGGTACATAACACATAACACAATATAGATTTAGAATCTCTGGGCTGATTTCATTGCTTTAAAACCAATGGTATTTCTTGTGTGTGCAGGTGGTGATGAATAAATACTTAATTCCCTAACATATATGTGTTCATTTGAAGAAAATAGGATGAATTTAAAACTCATGGAAAGCTAGCCTTTAAAGTATCTCATTTTTCTCATGTTGCCTGAATATCTATCTTTGGATAAATGTAACTTGTTGAGCAGAGAGTTAACACCTCTAAGTGCTAAACCAGAATTAGGCACTGTGCTTATGGAGACCTCACATTTTCATGCTGGTGATTATTTGCTATAAAGGAGTTATAGGGAGTATAACTCCATGAGCAAGAGAAGCCCCCTAGCCCACCCCAGGGGGTACCAGAATTCAAGGAATTATCCATCCATCCATCCATCCATCCATCCATCCATCCATCCATCCATCCTCCACAGACAGCACAGGCAGAGCAAGGCTCAGTCCTCCAAGGACCTGTTTTTTGGATATCCTTCTGGGGAAAAAAAAAAAAAAAAAAAAAAAAAAGAAGAACCAAAAAATCCCCAACACCTTAATTCCCTTTCTTTGGGAATTTGATCCAAGAAAATCAAGCCTGTAAGTGCCTAGCATGCCCCCCAGGGCTGGTGAGGGTTGGGACAAGGAGAAACAGCCCTGCCAGGAAAAACCCTGGCTCCAAACATGACCAAACTCCCAAGTCACACAGCAGAGCAGGTGAACGTATCTCAGGTGCCTCCTCCTCAGGGAACCAATTATTTTACACCCCGTGGTGTGAAAATCCATAGCAGTGATAATGAGGGTTTGAATCTTTCAGGGTTAACTACCTCCTACAGCTCTTAAGGACATATTTAAAATCCTATTCTCCTGCTTATTTTATTATTATTTGGGTTTTTAGGGGGTGCCCACACAGACACTGGAGGGATGGTGATCCATGCAGCTATTCCACCTGGCTGGTCCATGGACTACGGGGTCACCCACACAGAAGACAGCAACACTGACAGTGTATTTTTAAATGCATTATGTTATACAAGGGACAAGACTCAAAATTCAGCTGATGCAGGAATGATTGCTAAAACTTCTGCTTCACCATGTAATTCTTCATTGCACTCCATTTAAAAAAAAAAAAAAAAAGGAAGAAAGAAGATCAGCTAAACCCAGGAATATGATATGAAAAACTGCCTTCATAAACAGTTTTATACATGCACAGATTGCATATAGAAACAGACTGGGTTTAAATGAGAATTATGTGTATATGTATCTTCACTAAAAATGCACATTTTGCAGTGAAGGAACCATTATAAAGTAAGGCAGGTATAAACCCCCTTGTTTATATAAATAAATCAGGTCAAATTACAGTGATCCAAAACAAAAGCAAGCCTGTTTTCCCAAGGTCCCTGACTGAGTCTGTGAGTGCAGACCTGTCAGGGTCACCTTCACCTCAGCACTGTGTCCAAGATGGCCTAAAACACCAGAGATTAACGTGAGCACTTAGTGGCTGCAATAATCCATATTTCACTATGTATAAAAAACCTGGCTTCCTCCACAGCTAACACAGAGAGGCTTACAGAAGAAAGAGTACAGACAGATACAGTTTAGCTCTGTTATTTAAAAAAATTATCTACAAGAAGAGCAGCAGTCACCCATGTGCTGCCTGGACAGCCCCTGGCCCACAATGTCCTTGGAATTAAGTTTAAGCTCAGGTTAAAACACAGCAGAATGAGAACTATGTAATGTACAGGCTGGAAACAAGAGAAAATGAGAATTGAAGTCAATTTGAAGCATTCTCCCCATACTAAACTACAACAGAGGCACTTTCCAGGAGGAGGAAAATGTGGCTTTTATTTGGATTGCTCTAAACGCAGCCAAGGCAGAGAACTCTGAAGCTCTCCAATTCCACCATTTCCTCTTCTTCATTCCCGGTTCTAAGCCTTTCAATCCTTCAAAACAACCCCAGTCTTTTCACTCTGTGGAGACTGCAGCCCATCACACAAAAATAAGCAGGTTTCTGCAGGCAGAAGGTCCCAGGGGAGGGATATTCATGCTTCCTACAAAAGCTGACAAAACTTAAGTGTCAGGTAACAGTGGATAATTGTAGTTCTTCATTTAACTGCCTCATCTACCCTAATAGCCTTCACAGAGCAAGTGCTGATGAAAGGGACTGCAGATGCCTGGGATGGTGAAGTTTCTTTCCTGCAATTACCTTAAAGCTGCTCACCAGTGTACTTGACGTCCCTTGTGCCTCCAGCTTCATGAGAAATGAACAGACAATCACTTCTGGTTTTCCCTGCAAGTACCACTCCAGGGAAGGGACTTTCCAGGACCTGTTTTCCAGAAATCACCCTTTTTTCTCATTCCTTGTAATTACCATTTGCATGGATATTTTACTGATCAAGATCATACACATCACAGGCTGCTCTTACTTTCTATGCACTCTTGCACAACACTTGGTACCTCTTTAAAATGTCTGGACTATTTCATTCTTACCCAGGTCTATTTTATCTGCTGCATAATTAAAATGTTACCACTCCAGCCTGAAAATCCAAGAGAAAGGTACCGAATCTGTATAGAAGAAGGACAATCAAGGGGTTATTCTTTCCCTTAGTGGCCACAGCTTGGTGCTATTCCTGTATGAACCTGTGTTTGGACTTAGTGCAATTGTACACATAGCAAAATTCACATTTAGCACAACTACTTCAGAGGGGTGAAAGTCTAGCGAGAGCAGACTGCATGAAACAACTTGTAATTTTCAGGCTGAAAACCACCCTAAAACACAGTACAATGTGTGAAAAGGTGACAAATATCTGAGTTTAAATATACACAATATGAAGCTTGGAAAGAAGTTTTTACTTCTCAGGCTAAGGTAACACTATCACAAACTGTTATGAGCCACAGGAGTGAATTTGTACAAGTTTTTCAATTACTTTAAAAATCTTTCTTTATGCCCAGGACAGTGTGTGCATTTCAGTATGACAATGACAAAGGCACACTTGATAAAGCACTGGAAAAAACAAACAAACAAATAAACAGTGTCTTATTACTTTTCTCAGTGTAATTGTTAAATCCTTCTCATCCCCAAGAACCCTCAACTCTACCAGTGCCCATTCCTGTGGTGTTTCTCAAGCACTCAAGTTTTGAGTGTATTGCTTATTTTGGAGCAGGAAACAAGGTTTTAAAATAAAATAAAAAGAGTTTTTGCTGCGCCACGGTGCCAAGACAAAATTACAGGAGGCAAGGAAAAGGCTGCTTGATGTTTTCCAATTTAATTTGTGCCATGGCTGGGATGTGAAGAGAAAGGTGTGTGGTACCTGCAGGGAGACTCAGGGCACCCCCAAAACCCCAAACCCAGCCAGGCTGACCCAACAGATCCCACCAACACCTGGAGATGGAGAAAGCTTTTGGGGTGACCTTTGGGGGTCTCAGGAGGACGGGAGGATGTGGAAGGGAAATGCAAGTGCTCCCATTAGTGCAGTTCTGAGTCACCTCCATCCTTACAATTAAAGAAAAAAGGGCAGAAAGTTCAAAATCTGACTGCAAAGGGCATCTTAAAACTGCCCACGGGTCTCAGAATCCTTGTAACCAGCATTTCACTCCAGAGATGGGAACGTTTTGCACAGGCAACCCTCCCCCCATGCACTTTTTAGGCTGTTGCTTTTGGCTGAGGCTGCTGCTACAACAGGAAATAAAAATTATATTACTCAGGAAGGAAGCTAATGAGTTTCCCCTCCCCCCAACGCCATTAGACACTTCCTGAATAAAGGAGAAGCACATTAATATAAAGAACGGCCCTACGTGAGCAACCAGGGGCTGAACAGCTCCGGGATTGAAGCTGGATCCCATCTCTGGAGGGACCAGGAATACCAGGTCAGCTGTCCTGAGGCACCACCTCGCTGCCTGTGCCTCGTCCATCCTGCGCTCCAGCCACCCAAAATCAGCCACGATTTCATCACTTCCTCTGGGAGAATTCCAGGAGAGTCAACAGCTCCTTGTAAGGAGCGTTTTCCATGTGCTTGCTCTGTTAATTTTGCTTTATTGTTCTGAATTTAAGAGGCTGTTTCATAAAACCCCAAATCTGGGCTTTTATTGTTCGGTTTGTTTTGGGAGTTCTTTTAGGCTGAGGGATTTCCCAATCCAGGAAATATCCAGAGGCCGAAAAATAAACAAAATACCCAATGCCAGATTCATGGAAGCTCAGTGACTGACCCTGCTGTGTTATTAACATTTAGTACTATTTTAAAGATGTAGTAGCGTTTTCAGTGATCAGAATGTAAATATTTTTGTGTAGATATTAAGACTTGTGTCAAAATCAATTTTTTCATGTAGTTCATCTGTATATAGGTACTTTGGACTGTAGTACCTCAATTCATTCTCGGCATGTTGGCTTTTTTTTTTTTAATCAAGTTACAGTAAGTAATTTAGGGGGCAACTCTGCAAAAATATAAATGAGGACCATTGTAAGTTAAAAAAAAAATACAGGACTGAAGTCTTGCACCTATTTTCAATTTTCACAGGAGCAAACCTTCCCTGCAAAGGAGCACCAGACACACAAAATAAGTGAGCTTAGAGCAATTCAGCTCAAGATGGGCTTTTTTGACCACCCCAGCACGACAGTGACTGCTGCAGCACTTGGAAAATCAACTTTTTTGCTTTGGCTTACTCTGTTCTCCCTCCCTTTTCTTTCCTGTCCAACAAACACCTCATTTTCTTGCCTTCTTTAGGCTCCTCCCAGTCCCTCCATCCACCAGTCCTTTTTACCTCCTTTGATTTACTTTAGTTGCTAAGAGTTAATGGGAGCCTGGAAAAACAAACTACATTTTTGAGTTTAACCCTTACTGGCAAAAACGAATGGGGAATAAAAGTGTTCCTCCTCATACCCTGTCTCTGCCACAGGCACAGTCCTCATTCAAAATGATAAAATTAATGACAACAGAGGGATTTCCTGTTTCTCCAGCTTCTGTACCCTGTATCACCTTTTCTATCTAAACTGAGGCTCAGAATTATTTTATATGCCAATCAGAGAGTTTTAATTTCAGACAAGTCCTAAAGGTGTAAAAAATAAAATAATTAAAAGCATAACTGACATAATTTTACCCTTACACATCCCCTTCCTAGTGTTGCAATACATCTGTTGTTTTATTGTGCTTATATGATAAAATATAAGCACAATTTCATAATCACACCCAGACATTTCAGAGTGTGTCTGACACTGGCTGTTTGCTTTCCACCAGGAGCTGAGACACTTGGATTTTTGTGTTCCAAGGAAATCGAGATGTATCAAGAAACCACCGTGACACAGGGCATGTGGAGCCTCAGGATTTAATTATAAGATCCTGTTTTTAAAGAGAAACCACACAAAATCACGTTCAGAAGCAACAGGAATGTGTGATTTAACCCGTGTGGATTAAATTCCTTTGCTGCTCACTGAGGACAAACACCGTGTTAGCGATGCCCAGGTACAACACCTAAAAGGCAAAAAGAAGGGGGGGGGGGGAAAGAAAACAACCCTAAATATTTCTTTTTAATTTGCTTATCCATTAAGAAGCACAGCTATTATTTCCAGCCAGAATTAGCAGCCTTTGGCCAAAGTTCTGAACATGCCTACGGAGTGTTGTGAACAACAAAACAAGTTTAAATTATTGAAGAGGAATTCTCCAGGAAGCAGGAGGATGAGCTGGGCAGAGGCCAGCACCACCAGCCAGGTTTTGTCATGGGAACCCTACCTAAGCTGGAGACCTGCACAACACAACTCTTGGACAAAAACAATACAAAACAATACTCCCAGCAAAATAAAAAGTACTCACATGCACAAAACCTTCCATGTCTCTTCCTCCCCAAAACGAAACGTTAGTGAAAGGTTAAATTTCAGTTCATGTTAATTCCACAGAAAAGCAGGATAACTCTGCAAGGAATTAGTGCTAAATGAACCAAAACAGCCCCAAGAAATAAGAAGCTGGGGTGTTTTTTATTTGTTTGCCACATTCAGAATGTTACATACTCTAAATTGGAGCACACATCTACCTGTTTGAGTGTGTTTTTTTCATTAATCTCCTGCCAAACATGCAACAGTTCCCAGCTTCTCCCAGCACAGCCCCTCTGCATCTGTGGCTCCTGATACCAGCACACTGTCCTAAGAACAGCCCAAACTGTAAACTCACAGAACATTTGCCCACAATTTTTCTTATCAGTTGCAGCTAAGCAAGAACAAAATCTAACCTTCACACAACCCCCCAAATTGCTGCCCTACTACTCAACTACCACCTTTTCCTTCATTTAGAAATGAAGGCACTAAACCATTCAATTTCTCTGCTTTGGTTTGAATTATTATTGGTTTTTGGGTTTTTTTCCCGATAACATGTTGCAAACACTGCAAAAGGGATTAAAAATCACCCCGAGATAAAAAAGGGTTTTTAAGGAGCACAGGAATTTTTAAACTTTGACATTCCCCTAGGCACAGCCCTTTATCTGGCCTGCAGGTGATGCTCTGAGCCTGCCAGCCCCAGCCCAAAACACAAACTCTGCATCCCTAGATACAGATAAAATACAAGTATTCTAAAAGGCAAGGACAAAGACAACAAGAAAACTTTATTCTAAGGGTTTTTTCCCTCCTGGAAAGAAAGGACTTCCAAATAATTAAGCAGTAATTACTCTCACACCCTTATATTATTATTCATTTCACATGCCTTGTTGTGCTTTTTGTTCACAGAATTGCTCCAGCAAGCTTAACAAAAAAAAAAATCAGAACTGCTTCATATCCATTTTAAATTCACTACAGTTTTTAATTTTTGGTCCATCATACTGACAATGTGACTTAATATCCATACGAAGAGCAAGTTTCCTTTCACCTGGAGATCCCCAAAGTGCTGGGCACAGAAATCTGTTTATCTTGATGGTATTCAACGTCTTTGAAATTAAGATACGAATATTCAAAGAATGCCTCCCACACCAAGCCTAAAGATAGAAATTTTTCATTCCAATTGTATATTCTGAATTCCAGAGCTGGCAGTTTCAGAGTTTGGAATTTCTGAGCACACCGTTTTTGCTTCAGAAGAGGGAAAACACTGAACAATGATTTCATCAGAGCTCAGAAAATATTTTAACCCTTATTTAAAATGAGATTCATTTTGCCCTCATACTTTTCCTCAGGGAGAGACCCACCTGTTCTGCAGCACTGTGACTCCTTTTTGAGGCATAAGCACAGCATTTATATAGCAGTAAATCACTGTTTCAGAGCCACGTGATACAGCAAAAGCCTTCTGAACTGAATGTCCAAAAGTAAGACATCTCAGTTCTGACAAACAGAGTCCAGTTGTGCTTCACTGCTGTTAAGACTTTACATAATACTGCTGAAACAGAAATTTTAATATTTACAGCTAATATAGGCATTGCACAGGGTAGTTTTGAAGCAGAATCCAATACTTTGAGGGACTGGTACTTAACAGTAAAAACTTTTTCAGCTTCATAACAAAGGCTATCCAAAATTTAAATAATTAAATAATTAAGGAAGGGGGAAAACTATTATCAAAGTAAAACTAAAGCCTCTCCTGACATATATTTTCAAAAAGACCAAGTGAAGCTTCCCTGAAAAGTCACCTTGTCATTTAATGGTTCCTCTAACAGTTTCCTACAATCTTGCACACCCATTACGTTTTTAAATAAATAACAGTTTCTTTGGTGTAGTAATACCAATGAGGAGTATCTTAATAGAAATCAGCAGTCTGTACTTGAGGGGGCAAAAAATCTCCAGACCAAGCAGGATATAACTTCT
>JANRMJ010000080.1:907914-918860 GCA_025584955.1 Alethe diademata
TCTCTGGGGATTCAGGAGACCTTGTGTGTAAACTGTCAACTCCTTCCTCTTCCCTCAGCAGCAGGAAAGGAAACATTAAGGGTGGGACATCACTTGCTTCTCTTACAAAGACATGCCAGGGATTGCAGATACCACAAAAAAAAAAAACAAAAACAAAAACCAACCTGTATCATGAACATGAAATGATTAATTTTATTCAGCAGGCAGAAAAACAAAAGCCCTGTAATTACAGTATTGCTAGCTAACACCAGAGGAAGAGAGGTGGAGTAAATATTAAATAAATACAGCTGGACTCTTTTTACTGCCTGGTAGCAAAGAGGGAAATAAACTCTAGGTTAAAGTTATTTTTAAGAAATGGAGCAAGCTGAATTGTTAAAACCTTCCCAGAATTTAAGAGAAGAGAGTGCACTTACAGCCATCTTCTACAGTGCTTGCATCTGTCCCAGCTAAATACTACTTAATGAGATTTATGTCAATTTCATTCAAAATTAAGTTATGTTGGAAGAAGAACTTCTTACTCCAAAATTATTTAATTTATGACTTACAAGCAGGTACTGAGGTCAGACAAAACTGAGGCCAGGGAACATCTGATCCTTTTTACTGCAGTGAGTGAGTGAAATGAAGAATTTTGAGGGATGATTTTAAAAGGGTCTAAGGAACAACTCGACATTGTCTTATGAGAAACGCTTGGTTTCAAACCCATTTCAGACCCTCACACGAGGGTCTTGGTCAGCACTGAAGGATGCTATGCCTCCCACTGAGGCATCTCCAGATTTTTTATTTTGTTCCAGAAACTTGGAGTAGCCTCATTTGAGGGGATTAAAGAATAAACTTCAAGGATTATGATGAAAAGATAAAGACAAGGCAGGGTTTTACCCACACTTGGCTCTGGCTGATCACCACAACAAGAGGAAGGTACCATTTCTCTTCTTCTGGGAGAAGCAGCTGGAGTCACATTTAATTTTTACTGCTGCCACAGTAAAACAGCTTTTTGTAATGCCCAAATGGAATTACCTGTATTTCAGTCTGTGCATTGTGCATTAACTCATCTCAGTTAGCAAGAACTTGCTAGATTACTTTTGCTCAATATTCAATTTACAATAAACACACTCTTAAAGGAATTAAACGCTGTACATGACTCCTGCTAGTTTCAAAAGGTATTTCCAATTAAATACGTTGTAACACCTTAAAAAAAGAAAAAAATGATAAATTCTACATGAATAGCTGTCATCTGATGCAGAAGAGTAAAATTGTGGCCAAAGTAAAATAAACAGTCTTTAAAGAACTCCTTGGGTAATGGGCACAATCCAAGCAGTTTTAAAAAGAGATGGTTTTCCACCACACTTAGAACAGAAATATTTTAAATAGATATATTTGTTGGCCTCACAAAGACATTCCAGGACTGGTCATGCAGCTCACAAGTCTGTGAAGCCAAGCTCAAAACCAAAGTGAGGCTCTTTGTTTGATAAACAACATTCTTCATGTTGCTTCCTAAAGATTCTCTTATTTCAGTATTTCTTTTTCGAAGGAATTCACTGAAACTCAACTCACTTCAACCTTTGAAGATACCAAGATGACCAGGGCTCAAAACTTAAATAATTAAATACTAGACAATCAATTTTTAAGAGGAATCCTACTGAGCTAAGTTCCAATTCAATGGTATGAGTTCTGAGGATCTAAACACAGAGGAAAGAAAGCAGCTGGTAAACAAAAATATTTTTTCAGGAAAATATTGTGAAGGTATGAAGTTTATATCGGCTTGAAAAGAACATGAAATAATAAAATCTGCTCCAATTCCAAAGAGAGGAAGCAAAAAAGAACTCCCTGGAAATGCAAATTGCAAAGGAAAGTATAAACACACCCATGATTATTAAACTATCAGTGGTGCCTTTTCTTCATCATTAAACCTAATTTAGTGTTTGAAGACAAGTTTAAGTCTTTAACTGAACAGGTATGAACATGAAATTATAAAAACCAAGTCCTAAAAACAAAATTCTAAAATATTATATTATTTTCAGATTATTTTAAAAAACAAGCTTTCAATTATCACCTACTATTTGGATTTTTCAGAGGCTGTAGAACTATTTGAGAGCACATGAATCCCTGATAAATAACTGAAGTCAGAGTCTCATCTGATGCTGAAATATTATCACATTCTGCCAAGGTGCTGTGCTAATGGCTGCATGGAAAAAGTACAAAAATCAATGAAAATCTATTAAATCTAAAAGATGCTCTCTTTTTTTTCATCAGAAGAAGCAACATTAAAAGCATGTCTGCAATTCACACCTTCCATGATCAGATTAAAAAGAGAAAAGAAACTGAAATCTTACAACCCGTGACAACATTTGAAGAAGATTCATAATGAGAAGAGATACACCCCAAAAAATTGGATTTTACACAAAAAAAAAATTGCACAGTGACAGTCTGCAGAGTCATAGGTGGTGAACACCTTCTGCAGCTGTAGAAATTATAGATTTGTAGCAAAACTAAAGCAGGTGGAAGTCTTATTCTGAAATATGGCAAATCAGTTCTCCATCTCTGAATTGATTTGAAAATTAGCATCCTCCTCTCATTGAACGAGGTCAGTTGCATAATTATATTTAATTTATTTTACAGCTATACTAAAAAAAACAACTTAATGTTACTATATGATATATGGGAACCTCATTAACAACAACAGGAATTTCACAACCACAGGGAGAAATAAATCAATGGAGTCAGGAGGATTTGGGAGAATTCATTGTGGGACCTTCTGTTTTTGCAATATGTGTGTGTGCACAGGATATGGCAACAATTTACAGTAGATTAGCAAAGACTAAAAAAGAGTTAGATGGCCAATGATTACAAATAAGTCTGGGTCATTAGGATTATTTGAAACTAAAAGCCTTGTCTCACAGTGGTTTAAGGCACCCACAGCTCTCAAAGCACCTTGAACTTGACTGTTGCACTGGAAAGATTGATTAGAGGAGCACAGAACTGGAAAAAGAAAGATTATCCATTTGTTTCTATGCTGAACAATGATCAATGTAAAACAATTGCCAATATTTAGCCAATTCTCTTTGGGATTGGGCCCTTCCAGTCTATTTCTCTGCTGCAGCCAGGTTACATGGAGGCCACAAGACAAGCAATTTTGGGTATTCTGGCATTGTTTAATTAACCAAAACCAAAGACTGACCTAACCACTGCTGAATAAAACAGCTTCTGCCCATCATTTCTAGCCTAAAACATACAAAAGAAAGCGTTGTCATGGAAACCAGTCTATCTATCCCAAAGGTATACTGCATTTTTCTAGATCCAAATTATACCAGTATCCATACTTCCCTTATTAGCAGAGATAAAATCTTTGTCACATCACACTGAGCATGGCCTGCATTCAGCACAGCTAAAACCAGCCTAATTTTAAAAACAAATTACTAAGTAATGGTTAGAAGTTTATACAAACTATGAGTTTGCTAAGATGCAAAGTTACAAAATTTCTAGGCAAATATGACAATGAATGGCAAATCAGACAAGAAGACCGAAAACACCAAGTAACTGAAAATAAAAAAACAAAAATCACAAAGTCTCAAAAAATTGAGAAAGATCTGAGTATTGATGTCAGCTTTTGCCTGGTTTCCCATGACATTCAAATGCAGACTGATTCACGTCTCGACCTCAATGCTTATATTTATTTCATTTATTTGCTGCACTGAGGTCAAAATCTTTACAACCTAGGGAGTGTCCAGTATGTTTTGCCCAAACACTGCTGAAGATTAATTCAAAATGGCAAAAATCTTGCTCAAATCCTGCGGTTTTGAAGCAAAATTGAAGCTTTTTACTTGCACTTTAGGAGGCCCTGTGTGCAAAACTGTGATAGAAACTGCCCAGATGCAGGTCAGTGGTGGAGCAGTAGGAAACCAGGCTGATGGGAAGGAACACCAGCCTCACTAGTGAGCAGATAAAACAGGAGCTGCTCGAGGGTTTTAACTAGACTGTCTCAAGAACATCCCTGCAGCTGGGTGTTTACTGAGAACCTGGTGAAAATGGGAAATGGAATATGCTTGCTTGCTCAACTCCCAACTCCAGCAGACACAACCTCAAGAAACACTGCTCTGAAGGACCAGGACTTTCAGCCTGCACAAAGCAGGAGTAGAGCTACAAAAAACTGCCAAACACTGCAAATAAGAAGAGAGGCAGAAGAAGACTCTCAGGTCCCAGTTTCAACTCCTTCCAGTGACCACGTTGGCTTATTGACTCCAGGACATTTAAAAAATACACTTGGACTTGGTCAGCCTCTGCATGGCATGGCCCAGTGAAAAAAACTTCATAAAACCAGCCAAAATCCCGGAGGATTTAGTACAACAGAACCTTCTTACTGCTAGAGGAGCAGTGGTGATGGGACTGGGGAGCCATTCAAGATTCTGATGGTGGTGTAGAAATACTTATTAATCATTGTGAAATATATGGGCAGACAAGCCTAGAAATCAATATTTTTTTTAAATTTAGATAATAACAGTATGTTTAAATGCAATTTATTCTGGTGACCAATTTGGCATCTGGAACTGTTCACAAGGGTTTGAATCTCTGCTGAAAATGACACAGAGAGGGTGTGGTGTTCACAGCATCTCTGTTCCCATGGCCACACAGAACCTCTCCTGTCTCACAAAAATGAAGCTGATAGGGAGTACAACTGGGGGAAAAAATCCAGGCTCCCTCCTAGGGCACAAACATTTCACTCTGATGTCCCATGAGAGTTTAGGAAGTCTGTGATTTTGCTGCACTCACAGGTATTTCACTCAGAAATTAATAATCCAAAGGTGGTAACAAAGCTAGCCAGGGAATTAATTTCAGGGGATTAGTAATCTCAAACTTTAAATTCCTATACCTGGCTAGCAATCCAAGCCTGTGATTATTTCAAGTGTATTCCTTTCCAAAACCACATTGAAGTGCCCCCTTGAGGTTGCTCATGGTTTTGAGAGGCCACCTCGTCTGAGCTTCACTTCTAAGGCCAGAAAAAAACACAATTTATGGAAAGCTCTCAGAGACACAGACAGTACAATTTTTTTTTGTTTTTAACAATAACCATAATTATCAAAATGAATAACCATAATGGTGGTTTTCTGCTCCACAATCTTCTGCCTTCTCTACAGACTTTCAAGAAACCCTGAGTGATGTTGTACATGCAATAGCAGACTTCTGTGGGCATGGTTTAAGTCTTTGGTTTAATAGCATTTTGGTTGCTCAGTGAGAACATGAACAGAAATGTCATTATAAATAACTTAAAAGATGAAAACCTGACACAGTTCACTGTCAACAGCTGACTTTTGTGAGACTAATAAAACTTTTAAAGTGTAAGATACATCATGGCCAAATAACACTGATTCTATCCAAGTCTTGCTTACAATTCTTCAAAATCAACAAAATAAAACTTCAATTTCTTTGTAATTTTACAAGCCTGGAGCTTGTAAGTGATGGAGCAAATTGAACCTGAAGATAATTTTATTTGGGATTTCTACTGAGTTTTATAAAGTCTACAAAGTTCACTCATGGGAATTTCCACCCTAAGATTGTAAAAGATACTGCAGCTAACACCATGTATTTGTTGTTGCTAATCATCCAAACTGGATGTTCTTAAGGTCATACTTAAACAAATTACATCTTTTTCTAACCCGTCACAATCTTTCAACCGTTTCTAATTAATGGCAACTAACACAACCTAAATAACCCACACTCTGAACCTTTTTGAGTTATGGAAAACAAAGTTCCAACCTGGGCCTTCCCAGTAGTTATAAATCACTATAATCTTTTGCAAAAGGAGAAGATAGATAATCTTGTGTTTGGGGTTTTTTTGGGGGGGTTTTTTCTGGATTTCAGCATGCACACTCTGAGGCACCATTAATCAAGTTTGGAAAATCCATTTCTTTATTCACACAAAGAAGACTTGAACACAGCGTGTGGGACTCGCTACATGGATTGGAACCTACAAATTGATGGTATTTAAGGTTCTACATGCACATTACTGGCCTTGGAATAATATGATCAGGGAATTCAGTCTGTATTGCTGCCAAACCAAAACCAGTGTCACTCAGCAATACCCAAAACTCTTGTCTTGAACAGCTCCACACTGAGCACTGCAATATGACAGGGAATGGAGAACTCTGACACTTCCCCACAAATCCAGCAGAAGCACTGAATAAAAGACAGCTACACTGAGAAAGAAGCCAATTATCTGGAGCAAAGGAATGTTGATGGCAATCAGGTATACTGAGATTCCTCTGACTCCATCTCTACTTTTATTTTTTGAAACTTCTCAGCTTGCATTCTCTGCCTTCTGCATTTAACTCCATCTATATTTTCAGCTTTCTTCCCAGCATATTTTCTTTGGTTCCAGGCTAATTGTGTTGGCATGGTCACACCATGCCTAGTGTACTCCTTATACAATTTAAACCATTAAGGCAAAATTTCATTATTTTATGCAAAGTATTAAACCCAGATCTCCTTGTGCCTTTACCAACAATCAAAAGAACAAATTTAAGCCCAAAATCCAGCATCTAAACTTCTTTTTGTCAGATGCTCTGTGATGTTTTTTTTCCATACTGGTAAAGCAACAGCCGTTGCTGAGTATTTTTAAACATAGGAGCATTTCTTTGTGTGCTGCTGGATAAGACAGCCAAAATTTAAAATGACAATAAATTAAAGCTCATTATTGTCATAGTAATGGTAGTGTAATGTGTTTAAATGGTACTTAAGAGATTGTGTCTTCTGAAGCTGAAATTAATTACACCTGTGCTACCTATAACTGATTTATTTGAAAAATTACAGCCCTTGGTGAGGCTTAAGAAAATCCTGAGCTGATCTCACCTGTAACCTCTGAATTTTTAAATAAAGGACATATATAGAGATAAAATATAATGCATGCAATATAAACCATCACCCAAAAAAACACAACATGTGACAGGATGGCAGCGCACAACATTACAACAACTCACTTTACAACTCCTGTTTTCAGGGAATTGGGTTTATTTCTGTAATAAATGATTACTTAGAAGATTTATAACTGTTTCAAGTTAAGTATGGTAGGAGAAAGTAGCTCTTCTCAGGAAGGACTGCAAGATTACATCAATAAGCAGGTCCCTGCTGATTCTTTTAACCACTTAGGACTGGATGTTCTGATATCCAAGATGATTTCATATCAAACTCAGCAAATACCCTTTTTTGGTGTGACCTCAGGGAGATTTCAGCAGCCAGGCAGCAGAGCAGGGAACACAGAGGCAGAAATGTCTGAGTCCCGCTCGTACAAACAGCATTTGGATGCTGTTGCTTCAGCTCCCTCTAAACTTCTATGGATATGATTTGGAGGAAAAAACTCCAACAGCAGCTAAATGTAAGATTCTCACAAATACACACACTTCCAAGGACTGTAAAAATATGCTACTACCCAAACTCAATAAAGCAGCTGTATTTTTACAGGAGTACAAGAGAACATTTCATGGTTACAATCCTGCAGATCCATCTCATACTGACATTTTCCCTGAAATGTGCTACGTAAGTAGATGAAACACCACTGATTTTTTTTTTTTGAGGTTTTTAATCATGACACTGTTTTACATCTCTCCCATTCAAACAAAGTTGAATCTCAGAATCGTAACTGTAGAACACAGGTGAGCAGCATCATAACTGAAGCAGAATGTTTTAGAGAGCTGGAGATTAAAATCTAGAATGACTAATGTAAATATTTGCAGCAATCTTAATCAGGATTTGTCATTCTGACATAAAACATTACTGTATGAATGGTGTGGTTTTCATTTAATCCAGCTTTTTGCATACCTTTACATTTGTATTTTCATTTGTATATTCATTTCAAAATTCACATATAATTGCATTTATATCTGTGTGTAACACCCTGTTCAATGACATGACGCTGAGCTTCATTCCTAGTAACACACTTCACTGAAAACTTCAGTAACTGTGAATTCTTCAGAGGTGCAATTTTACTATACTAGTTGTTCTCAATGCCCAAGATGAACTGTAAAAGTGTCCACTTCAAGAGCTAGCACTTTCAACTCTTGCTACTGCTCACACACAGCTTTTCTTAAGCATGTAAAATCACGTAAAATCCCTCAAAATCAGGCAAGTTATCCCAGAATCATCAGTTTGGTTGTTGTGGGGCAACAGGAGACAACAGGAAAAGATGCAGTGAACTAAAACTAATTCTTTCAAGCTGTTTTTTTTTTGGAAAAAAAAAATATAACTACTTCCCTTTGCTTGCATGAATTCTGTATGACGTGGAACCAAGTCCTCATTTCTTCCAATCAGCTTTGTTCTTATCCTTAATATCTGTCATTTTTGATCCCTCCAATGCTTGCAGTGCTGACAGCACTACTGGCACTGAGAACAAATATCCCCATTTCTAGGAATTACTATAGGATCACCAAGTAATTTAGGTTGGAGGAGACTTCTGGAATTCCTCTATTTCAGCCTTCCCAAAGCTGGGTCAACTGAGCAAGGACTTGAGCAGACAAGCTCTGAGTATCCCAGAAAATAACACCACAACTTCTCTGGGCAACCTGTGCCAGAGTTTTGTCATAGTTGATGTAAAAAAGGTTTTCCTTATTTTTAACCTGGAATTTCCTGTGTTCTGCTCAAACCTTGTTTAGGTCAAATCACCCGGTAGAATGGATTTCTGAAATAATTTGCCCATTTAACTTGCACTATTCATACAACCTGAAATACACAAAACATGTTCTCAGTGCATTTAATTTACACTGTCATTTTCTTTTTAAATTAGAGGAGGAAATGAATTGTTACATGAGGATCTTTAGACTCCCTGAACAGTGCATTTGAGAGGCAAGAATATGATCAAAGACCTGGAGGGAGAGCTCCAGACTGCAAAGCCTAACAAACACATTCATATATTTCAGGTTTTCCATGGAACTAGCAGAATGTTTTGACTGCATCAATGCTATCCAAGGTGGAATTTAAAATCGCATTTCACTGAGAAGAAAGGAACAACATAAAAACATTGGAGTAAAATTCATAGCTACAAATTAAATAATTAACAGATAAGATTTCTTAGGATAACTTACTCTTGAACCAAAGCTCATTTGCTTTTACAAATCATAAAGACATAAAATTAATGGCTATTTTATATGGTAGAAAAAGAATTTTGGAGCACGTAGAAGTTGCATATGTTAAAAATGATGCAGAAAAATGAAGTGCATCCCCCATGGTTCTGCTCCCAAGAAGCTTTAAAGCTCCATAATGACCCCTCTTGCCCCAAAAATATGCCAGTTTTCCCCAAAAACCACTGTCAGTGCAGCTGATCTGACCTGGGACGTCACTGCCCATTCCACCCCAACAGCCTGAGAGCAGGAACTGGAATTTTCTTTTTATCCTTGTCAAAGTCTTGTTTATGGTTGCTTTTGTGGTTTTGAAAGGAACCGATTCAGTGGCTCTGACATGAAAATATCTCATAAAGGAAGAGTTTTAAAACCTTATCTCACGGGATTTAAGGACTTTGATACTCAAGGACAGAGCTGTAAGAATTCAGTACAAAATCCTTGTAAATTCTGAACTTAGGGATGTAAGGAGAAGTTTGGATGGGAGCCTGGCCAAGACTTTCTCTCTTAATTTTGTGCTAAAAACTACTTAGAGTGAAGAACTTGTAGGTGGACATTATAAACCCGATAAAAGTACAACACAAGCATGTGGACAGATGGAAAGATGTCAGATCCTGCAAATGTTACCATTTGAGTAGGACTAAAACTAAATTAATTAATCATGATAACCTTATTTTGTTGTCATTTGTAAATATTAGGCAAAACATTAAATTAAAAATAAAATTCACATTAATAATCCTTTTTTTTGCCAACAGATGTAAATATATTAAGGGCTTACCATTCAGACTCTCCTAGTATATAAACCAGACTATTTATTTTTTATTATTATTAAGAAAATAAACAACTCATGCTTTGAAATGCATCATTTACTGAAATACCAGGAGCCAGTCTGCTTTGTGGCTGAGACTTTTAAAGGAGTAGGGCATCAGCAAATTCAGAGGAAGAAAAACTTTTGCCTCTATTAGAATTATATTCCCTTTTATTTGTGACACCTTTCAGCTTGGGGAAACACTGACCATTTTCTCTACTCTGCTCATTTTTAAGTTTTTTTCTAAGTACAAGCTCAAAAAACTCTCACAATTCTTCCAGCCCAGGGCTGTCTGTGACCAAAGGAGGTCAATCCCACCTTCATGGAACACTGGGAAACACAGGGAAGGTGAAAAGTGTTTGTACATTTATGGGCATTGAAGGAGCGTTACCAACAAAATCTGGCAATTTCATGAAGTTTGGGGTCTCAGCAGTGAAGGATCAGAACATCACTGGTGAGGAAACAAATGGACAGGATGACCCTCAAAGGGATAAAATTTATCAAGTGTTAACTGGGAAATGCATAGTACTCCTACAAATTAACAGAATATATATTTTAATCATGTATGACAGAAAAAACATATAACAATAAAGGGTGATTATGAGTCCGTGAAAGCAAACATAAATGTGAAATTTGAAGTAATTTTGGTAAAGCAAAGGAAAACACTGATGTCACTCCAGAAATGATCTGTGAGGTCCCAGCTGGGACATGGAAAACTGTGACCATTAAGTAAAACTAATTCGGACAGTAACAGAATTAAAGAAACACAGTGGCAAGAGGTTTGATCATTAACGGTGGTGGAGAGCTAATCAGGCTTATACGGACATTTATTAACCATAACTAATTTCACAATGGAGATTGAGAAAACTGGCAGAACCAATTGATGATGAAGCATTCTCACATTTCATATTCATATTCTTTTGACACTGACATCTTTTGTAGCAAAACTTTATAGATCTGTATACAATTAACCAAAAATTAACAAAAAATCCACCCAAAAATTATCCAAAAACCACCCAAAAATCATCCCAAAATTATGC
>JANRMJ010000080.1:939273-950543 GCA_025584955.1 Alethe diademata
GAGCTTAAAATAATTAACCATTTGACTTCTAAATTCCAAGGAAATTAAATATTCACTCAAAGAAGAGCAATTGGAATTTTGGAGAGGAAATGCTGCTTGTTCTCTCTGAAACAAGTGGCTGAGTTCTCACATTAAAAGAGAAGCAATGCACAAAATTACCTGGGAAATTACCTCTATAAAGAGAAAATTATGTTGGCTGTAAGAAGCAACACATTTCTGTATCTGAGCTTAAAATTAACATTTGTGACACAGAGCAGTTCAAATCCAAGCATATATTCTCAACTAATTTATGGGAAGGAATGATGAAGGAGGATGGTATGAGCAGAACAAGCACATCTTCCCTCCTCATGAAAATATGAGAACGAGAATTCAACTGGGGGATTTCCTAGCAGGAAATCAGAAATTAATCCTGATTTTCCTGCAAAAGGAATCTCTGCAATCCAAGGGAAGCACCAATTGCTCAGCTTCAAAAAACTTCTGGTGAGCCAGCAAAAAGTTTCATACTTCTGGAGATCCAGTGCAATATTCTGATACCCACTTATGAACACCTAACACCAGCCAATGTTGTTTGCAGACTTTGGGAGCTGGAGCATGCCTTTAACTAATCCCTTCCACACAACTGCATTAATGAACAGCTACTGAGCAATAAAATTAAGGAGCTGAAAGACTGAAGCAGCCCAGCTCTCCTGTGTAAATTCTGTGTAAGACCCTGGGGTGGTGACCAACCCTCTTCTCCCCAAACCTCCCAGTGAGCACTGGTCTCCATGTAGACAAAACAGTGTTCCTACATCAAGGATAACACTCCTAAATATTTATCTAGTTTTTCACATTCACAGCATTTTGGACTGCACACATGATAAAGTCAAGGATGCATCACTTCGCGAGATTGCACCAAACATTGTTCTGCAAAAAACATCATTTCTTGATTATTGTTGTGCAGTCTTTAACCATATGGATTTCCTTAATGTGTTCAGGTATGGAATTTCAGAGCAAATGCAAATTCTTGGTTTTCTTCTGGCTTCCATATCTAAGAACACATTTTACTGCACATATACCTGAACAATGAGACATGATGATCTCCTCAGAATGAAAACAGCAGTAAAGAAAGCCACTTCATTCAAAATTAAATATGAATGCTACTTACACAAAAGGAAAGAATACAATTTTAACAATGAATATATGAGAGGAAATGCTTTTCACTTCCATATTAACTGCAAAAAGACTGCTGTGGCCACTTAATAAATTTCTTCTGCTTTTAAGAAATAACATGTTCACTACCTGGACACAAGAACTATCTACAGAGTTGACAAATCAGTTGTCTGAAGAACATACCTGAGGGTGAAATCATTGATTAGTGATTGATCACTAAACAGGCAAAGGGCCTTCCAGAACTTGGCTAAGGAATTAACAGGCAACTCAGATATGCAGAATTGCCTCTGGTACAAAAGCCCTGTAGCAAAGCAGGACAACTTGTCATCTTTTGGTCTTCTATGGGACGTTGAGGATGATGGGGAGCTTTTTTTTCTCAATTTCTGTTTTAAGCAGAAAGAGTTTAACATGCATTCAGAATGGAGATGCACAGCTGGAAACCAGACCTAAAATTCCATTTTCAGCAATAAACCTAGAAGCAAAAGCTGCCCTAGCTAGGCTGCCTGCAGAAGGTTCAGTAGCAAGAGATGGGTGAGGCAATCAACAACAAAAACAAGTTCCTTCATCCCTGATGCACAAAAGGCAGAGGAGGAGGACAGCAGTTTAATGAAACCAGAAACAAAACAGTCCTTGTGGGAGAACAGTCTCACAGGCTTCTCATGGTAATCTGTAGTCCAAAACAGACATTAAAGCATTCATAACTTCTCAAATACTGAGTATTGATAATGATTACTTAAAGGGACTTGGGGCATTTAGGGTGTGCAAGTGCCTCTTAGTTCTTCTGAAGGAAGATGGTTCCAGAGAAGAAAGCAGTCATTTCTCTCCCCCTAAAACACAGAAATACATTCAGAGACCCAACTTTTCTGAAGAGAGGTGCACAGAGATTGACCAGCCATCTCAACTGTCCAAACACTCTGCTCAGTAACTTCTAGGAAAATTTTATTTCTGTACATATGACCTTTAAAAGGAATAATCTGGATAAAACAGATGACAGCATTGTCTTTGGTACACTCCACAACCCTCTGTCACAGAGCTCAGCACTGAACTGTGCCAAGAGAGCAGAGGGCATGTGGATCTAGCTCATGAGGCTTTTCAGTCTCTGGTGCAAGGAATGCACCACACAAACACAAACCAGACACCTTTGCCTACACCAGAAGTGATCTTCCAAAGAGCTGGGGAGAACAACTAATCAAACTTCACCTAGAAAATAATCAAGATTTTAATATAACTACGAATTAGACACAGTGAACCCCTTCTTGCATCAGCACCATGTGGAAAAAACTTCCAGTGCCAGGAGCATAACAGGAGCACAGGAATTTCTGGACAGTAAAAACATCTTAACTGCTATGTACAGATATCATCTTGTAAGGAAGGATTTTCAGGTAGCACCCCTTCAAACTCAGAGATGGGGATAAATGGCCAGGCCTGAGGAATAGTAGGATGGTGATTTGTGGCCATCAGAAGAAGAGGTGCTGCTAAAAATCCAGTTTTTACTTCCCCTTTTGGACTCGGTTTTCAGCTTGGAAAGAAGTGGAAAGAGATGCATGTTGGAACTTGCTTCTCTCAGCAGTTCTCAAAATGTGGAAAAACGAGCTCTTAACTAGAGAGGTGAAGAGATCTCCTCAGGACACCGTGAAGAAACACAAACCATTCAACACTGAGGACTGAATTTTGCCTCAGACCATCCATATGCATGACTTCTCACAAGACTTCAAAGCATGCTGAAGTTCTCCTCCAGGAAAAAATAAAGTAACAGGTACCTGGAAAATAATCATGAGGATTTTTCTGCTTCAAATGAAGCTACTCCTACTGAAATGCCTGCAGTATTAGCAGGCTGGGTGAGCATGCAACAGTTTTCTTTCCTGAGTCACATGAAACCATCTCCAATTCTACATCATTTATCTCAAAACTTCCAGGCCAGCACCTATCTCCCTGATCCAGCACATGCACATTCATGTCTTTTCAAGCCTAAAAATATGATAAAAATACGTTACAAAATGTACCTAATCAGTTCAAAACTTTGTTCACTCAGAAGAAAACATATCCAGTGGCAAATCTTACAGAAAATAAATACACCGTCCATTTTAAATGGCAAATACTTAAACTCAGGATGAGCATGGAAAATCTTTGTAAAGCCAGAAGAGGGCTTTGCTTTTGTATTTAGTGGATTTTCAGAAAGATGAGCACTGTAGTGCTGCAAGCAACAATGTACAGTCTGAGGGGGAGAAATCAAACAGCATTAATCTTACAGTTGCAGTTCAGGTAATGTAAAACTTGTAAGTAAACTGAAAGAAACTCAGTCTTTCTGTGTATTCATTTTATGAGTCAACCTGTGTGTTCCTGCCTGACTCGCAGCTATGTCGAGTGAAGCAGCAATATTTCCAAATCATTAAATCATCTGCAAGTGCTTTCCTCCTCCATCAAGCATCCCTAAGCCTTTCTCTCTCCACAAAAGCAAAGACAAGATTATTTCCTCTCCAAACACAGCCCACTCAGCTACAGCTGCCGTGTCTGCAGCAGCCAGACCATGCGCCCCTTCAGCAGGAAAGGTTTTTCTTAGGTCAAGTGGAACACATGCCTAATAAAAAATTCTGAATTGCTCGTATGAATTAATAAACAAGCCTTCTGTGCTGTTTTGTACGTACAATAACAGTTTTCAGATATGATAGCACAGCTACAAATGCTCTACTACTTGACCTGCAGTGTGGCAGCAGAGTTTTGATTTACCAGCCCCCTCAGCAGGAGCCAGAATCCAGCAGCAGCTGCTGATGGTTCCCACTGATGGGGGGATTTTGACCCCTCCACAGTCAACGGCAAGACACTGTGTGGATCAGGATTTCACTTAACAAATGTTCATCTTCCTCTGCTGTGAGATCTGCTTGCAAAAACTACCATTTTCCTGTTCTTTGACATGAGCTCACAATGCTACCTTAAAATATCAGACACAAAAACCATGATGAAGACTGTCCCAAGCAAAACCTGAGTGATAACAAGGACCATCATGAGTCTTGTGAGGGATTAAATGAATTTAACCCCACTGTGACAAAAACAATGCAAAGCTTTTCCTGCCACTGTAAATTATTGAGAGAATGCGTTTTACAAACACCAGGTGAATGCATTTCTAAAATAAATCAAATAGTTTCCAAAATAAGTGTTCGTCCTGTCTTGATGTGCAAATAGAATCCCATGATTTTATCTTTTCTTCATCAAACACAACTTTATACAATAAGTTAAATATTCGACCACAGAACTGTAGGACATGCAGAACTCACATTTTCTCACTTTTCTTGAATTATGACAACATATATCAGAAATGAAGATAGAACTGAGCAATAAGGCCATGTAATATTCCAATACTGTAGAAATTAGAACTGCTAATGAAACATATTTAAGGATGTTTCTAACTACTTTGATTCACCTACTCAGATTCTTAGTATACCTCCAAATTTAAAGTCAGTAGTGAACTTACTGATCAGTTAAACTCTCCTGAGCTTATAGGTTTGTGGACTCCTTATAGACTCCAAATACTTTTTCACTGAAAATTTCCTCTTGCTGATAGTTTTGTTTCACAATTTTGTTTCACAACAATATTTACATTTTTCAGATTTTTGGCTTTTGTTCCATACACTTTATTTTGAGAACACAGTGTTCCCCACTGAAGTCAGCTGTTGTGCTTTGAATCTTCCCAGATTTAAATCTGTAATGTCATTCCTCATAGTCTTACACTACCCCTGAAAAACAGCTGCTCCTTCAGTGGGGAATTAAACCTTCCTCTAACAACAAGGAACCAAAATACTAAGTAGGTAATACTAATAGCTAAGTGTTCTATTTTTCCAACAACTTTATATTTAAAACAGATTAGGACAAAATGACCACAGCTATTGTACTTGCAGAAGATACTTAAAAAAAAATTTGAGGAATGTGCCTTACTAAGTTGGCTGACCTTAACAACTCTGTGGGTACAAAATGTCCTTAAACTTCATTGCTCTCTCTGATAATCACTTCTTTCATTAATTATGTTTAGTGGTCGGCGTTGCCTGGACATGACTGTGCAACATTGTCCGAGCTCCTTAACCAGTCACCCTCACAATTTAACCACCACTACAGGGTGTTAAAGAGACATTGGTAAAAGATGCTGGACATCTCTGACTCTGCTGATGGTGCATTCACAGTCTAAGGTGTTGTTTACTGCAAGGCAAGATCACCATTAGCTCACATGTAGGATGCCAAGCCATTACCAGATTTTGACAACATAGAATGGAAAATGGTCACTGTGCTGGATCATTTCTGTTGTTCCTGTTCTGTGTTTGTAGGACACTGGGCTAGGGGCAGTCTAATTTAAGTTTTATTCATAGGAATATTTTTTTGCAGTAACTAGACACTATTTGTGAGACAGATCTGGAAAGGACTCAAGGAAAGAGGTTTTACAGTTGTGAGAACTACTCTCACTCAAGACTCTCTGTTGTGTTTTGAACTAAGTCTCAAAGGCAGCAAAACTGTCATGAAACTTCTGCCCTTTATTCCTCCTGTTGTCTTATTCCTGCCCTTTATTCCTCCTGATTTTGCTTTTAACTTGTTCTATGATGCTTGATTGCTCATTAGGACAAAAAATCTTCAGGTTACTTCAGGTTACAGAAACATACAAACCACCCCAGTTTCAGCCAGGGTGGTCCTGACAGAAGCCAGAGATAATTCCATCTATAGAACAGCCTTTTCCTTAGCACTGACAGAGCACAGATATTTGGGAGGTCACATCCATGCTTCTGTCTGTCCTGTGCCTTTGTGACCAGCCTCAGGTGTCCTTGGCATGGAGAACAGAAGGACACTTTTTATGCTGCATTAACTTGTGGGACAGCACCTTGATCTCTGAGACAGCTGCCAGGAGTCACCCATATTGTACTGGCAATTAAAGAATTAGGAGCTCCTAATTCTAAGGCATCTGCAGAAAACTGAGAGTTAAATATGACCAACACCTGTGTTCTTGAGCCACTGCAGTCAGAAATACTTATCTATCACATTTATACATGCAATTAATGAAGCCATGGTAAAGACACACAAAACTTACGTAGTCATGGAAGGCTTTTGCTTCACTCGAGTGTTCACAGGTTTCTCGTCTTTCTGGAGCTGCACAGTAGAGATCCCAGAACACACTGCAAGGCAAGAGGTTACAGGGCTGGTGAGATGGTCACTGTGATGCTCATGTGTATTTTATGGCATGCACATGCCCCACATGGATGTTCCTGGACAGAAACATCACTTTTCTCTCTGGGAACACTCAACTCTAAGGAAGAATTTAGATTTGTAAATCATCTGTGAGAAACCAGGTTCTGCCATCTGATCTCTGAGGCAAGCAGTGCTGTACTCCTTTAATACCACTGCATTACAGACCAAGAATCTGGTCTAATGTATATGAACACAACGTGCATTACTGTGCATTTAATCTTATCCCTCTGGCAACTGCTCAAATGATTTCCACAAAGCATGGGAAGGAATGAATTTGTAATAACATGGAAAGGAAAGAAATTGGAGAGAAAACTGGGAATCCTTCCATGGTCAAGGTTCATGGAATAACAGAATGATTTGGACAGGAAGGATTTTAGAGCCCATCCAGTCCCCACCACCTTCCACTAACCCAGGTTACTCTGAGCCCCATCCAGCCTGCCTTGGACACTTCCAGGGATCCAGGGGCAGCCACAGCTGCTCAGGACAAATGTCCAGCCCTGTGCTTAAACCAAAGGTCCCTGAGGATCTGGCGCCTGGCCAAGCACAGAAAACAGGTGGGCATGTTCTTAGATCATAAAGAGTAAAAGGAGGGGTATTGCAGTTCATAATCCTGTTGTTCTTCCCCCATAAACTCCTCAACTAGAGTTATATATCAATCAGTTCAACCACAAAGTTTCTGAAATGAAACTGTATGTATGCTAGAATGACTTATTAATATATTTAATAATAACATTTGTTGGAGTTTCATAGTGTTTTTTTTTACTGGTTTAGACTTAATCCTCTATAACTTAATCCAGCACCATAATAGGGATTTATGGACAATTTGAGCACTCTGCTACAGACAATCAAAATTAAGGATAATGCAGACATTAGAGATAAAAGGGACACGTTCTTGCCACGCTTTCATCACACAGCAAAAGCTGTGAAAAAATGGTCAAAGAAGGATACCCCGCTTCCCATGCAGCTCTGCAAATCATTTGGGTTCAAATGGGACTGATTCAAAACCTGTGAATTCTCGTACTCCTGACAGCTGGGTATATTCTCTGCACTTCTGCATTCCTTCAAACACAGCTTTGTTGGATATATTAAAATAATGAATAAGTACCACGGGTACACAGCAGTGCCTAGGAGCACTCTTCTCCCCTGGGGAATTCTACACACACAGCTATGGACTGCAGACTGAGCAAGCTCACATCTAAGAGTCTCTCTATTTACTGTGCATTCTTTCCAAGTGCAAGTATTTATATCTAGAATGATCCCTTAGCTGCAAAACGTGCTGGAAGGTGGTGAACAAGGAAAGCCAGGCCACCTTCCTTCTTATCAACACACTATGCCCCATTTCTTTTTTTCTGTATCCAATATCCAGTACCTTTTTCTGTTATTTCCTTTTCTGTATCTAATTTTCCTGTATCTAATTTTCTGTTATTTTATTCCTTAACAAGAGAATGCTTCTTAAGCCTGATCCTCTCGTTCTTTTTATAGCGTGCACCTGAATTTATTGCCTCCAGCAGCTGGAACTGGCCATCAGCATATCCTAAAAAAAATCAGAGGAGAAGAAAACTGGTACTTACCACCACCAGGAATGCAAGAATCCTGGGGGCTCCCCCAGTGTGATGTTTTTTTCCCATCTTATCTAAAACAAAATGATAAAAACAAGAGGTATACTGTGATCATACTGTGATTCTTGTGATCATTATGACTAAAAAGTATTACATAATTCAGACAGAAAAAGGATGAGGAAGAGAAGATTTCATGGTTATGAGACGCTTTATGATCATCAATTTGGATGCCCTATTTACTTACATTTTTACATTTATTGATATAGCTGATACTTAAAATTAGCTCTGCTTATGCTAGGGAAGCATAGTTTAGAATTTTATTCTTTAGGCTTTTTAAAAAATTCTGAATATACTGTGTGGCTTTTTTAAGGTCAAAAATGCATGATTAAAAAAGTAATTATGAAGCGCTCTTAAAACCTGAAATCTTTTCCCATTTGCACAAGACTGAGGCTGTGGATTCAGCAGGTGGCACTCTTCCCCCCACAGCCAGGGCCAGCAGTGTTTTATAATCCTCAAGGAGTGCTTCAGCCACAGGTAATGTGGCAAAAGCAAGGCAGCACCACTGCCATAACCCAGCTCCCACCACCCAGGGAAAATGTACAGCTACTCTGGCCAGCTTTCCTGTGCTGGCAAGCTCTGCTCAACATCTGTACTGCCTGGGATTTCCTTCCCACCAAGGAAAATGGGTTTGTTTGATGCTGTTTCCAAAGGAAATGCAGTTTAACTACTCTCAATCCTGAATTCAAACTTTTGTTGTTGATCAGGGAACTCAGCACACAACACCCATCACAGCAACAACATCTGTCTCTCTGCAAAACTTCCCAAATGTTGTACCTAAACTATAAACACACAACCATCTTTTCAATGCCAGTCAGTAGCTTGTCCTTAACTCCAAAGAATGTCTCATGTTAGAACTTGGTGTATCTAAGGCACTGTGTGCAAACTCCTCCAGTTACAATGACACACAGCATCACTTCCTGTCCAACTCTGTTAAAAAAGAAGTTGTCAAAAGCACAAACCATATTATTCTTTAGAGACAGAAGCAACAGCAGACAAGAAGACGGTTATTTTAATTACATGCTTAAACACCCTTAATATGAAAGGAATTTAAAGAGATAGATCAATGTACATATATGTAAAAGTACATAAAAAGCTTAATATTAAAAGTGTTCATGCTGCCAGGGGCCTTCCTAAAGCTAGCATTTTTCAGAGATTTTAGATTCTCAACTCACACTTGATTTCCACATCCAATTCTTAGGAAATATAAACACATACAAGTTTTGTCAATAGTAGAGTATGTAGTTCATACACCTAAAAATGTTGTTTGGACTTACATGAAAGTCCATATAGCAAATCTCAAACACAAAGAAACCTAATGCAATTTTGATATATTATATGAACACATCTATTCAAAAATAATTTTGCTCTTTTAAATTGTTTATAATAGATAAACTTGAGCTACTATCACTTGAGTTGGTAAAGCTGGCAGAATGAAAACCAATATCCCTCATACAGTAGTTAATACACAAAAAACAGTAGTTTTAACAGTAGTTAATGCAGAAAAAACATATTTTACAAAGTTCCTGCTTAAGTGCTGGCAGAAAAAAAGTGATGAACATTTGAAAGCCAAAGCCTCTACAAAGGTATTACACACTCTTCAAATACACTTCTCTGAGGCACAGCTGCTCCTCATGTGCCCTGGGAATGTCTTGGAAAGACTTGTATTAATAATCAGGAACATGCAGTACTTCTGAGAAGGTTCAAAACAACATAATGAAGAGATGCATTGTACAACCAGAAAAAGGGGTTCCTGAAGCAGAAATATCACTTGCTTAGGAGTAAAAATTATGTCTGTGAAGAACATCCACATTATGTCTAAGCAGTGATTTATTTCTTCAAAGCAGAGCCTACTGAAGAAAGTACCAAATTCAGGTCTCTTGTGGGTCCTGGGATGTATGTCATCTTGAGAAACTGATTGGGAGAAGGAGACTGAAGGGAATGTGGAAATTTGGCACTCTTTTCAAGGGTTTTTGTTTTGTTTTTTCCAAATATCCATACTTGTGTCTAAGATAGGAGATGTGGTCTGTCTGATCAATGAGACCAAGAATTATTATTTATAGAGGAAAAAAATCTTCATTGCCAAGTGTCCTGGTTAAGCTCATAGCCAGGGAATGATTAACAGGGAAATGCCTACCAACCAGGTCCAGTCAGGCTAGTGGAATTATCCAAGGCTGGAATCTGACTTCCAAGACAGAAAATACATGGGATAAGGATCAGCTCCTCAAGGGAAGCATACAAAAGTCAAACTAGATACAAAGCATGACAAAAACACAGGGATGTTCTGGACAACCATCCCTAAGTTACAGAGTATCACAGTGGATTCATGGATATCCAGCTTCTATTTCCCTTTAATTTGGTTCCATTCCTCTGAGCCACAGTCCCTGGCAGACCTGTGAGAGAGGGCTCTTAACCTTTAGACACCACTGGCTGCCCTACAGCTCACAAAATCTATGTGTGCTGTTCTTTTAAGCCCCAACATTCAGCTTTAGAGTTACTCTGAACTCTTTAACTTTAAAATGAAACCCACCCAAACTGAGAGAGCATCCAGCCTGGCAGTCACAGAACCATTCACAAGAATTGTCAGCACATTTATCCTCCTGCACTGCTAATTGGTGAGGGAAATAAACCCACAGCTCGTATCTCATACCTGTGCACTACTAATTGTCCCTAATGCATGCTGACCACCTCTTGAGGAGTACAAGTCTAAATTCTGAAGACTTGATATAGTCTTATGTTTCATTGTTCAGACCTGAGAGCTTCTCTGTAACTCAAGACTGAATTAGTTTTAAAAGCTGAGTTTGAAGACACTGTGTTAAATGTTTTCAGGAAATCCAGATGTCATACCAGCTATGCTTCTGCCAACTGTTCATTTTGCAAATACATTGTAAAAACAAAGTGAGCAAAATTTACCTTGTGCTATGTATTATTTACAAATGACAGCTGTTTTGGAAAAGTCAAAATGATACTCTGCATTATTTTATTTCTTATTCTTCCAATGCTTTACCACAGAGCTAAAACAATTGTCAAAAACATTCTTTACTATAAACATAAACTGACCATACTACAATTCCACCCTTTTTCCCTATCTCTCCTTTGTCAGTTTTGTATAAACATCACAAACAACCCTCTGAATTTTCATTTTTTCCTCTTCCATCTCCAAAATATTATCACCAGTATAATAATTTTACTTTTAGCTTTTTTAGCTTCTGGAGGAGGATCAGTTAAAGCAGCAAATTTTCCTAGGACAATATCTTGCCTATATTTTCCCAACTCCTGCTC
>JANRMJ010000080.1:1074351-1085644 GCA_025584955.1 Alethe diademata
GGAAGAGGTTCCAGGGGGGGCTGCTCTGCTGCTCTGTAAGGTCTGTGTCTGCAGCTTCTTTTCAGGAGTTACACATAGTTTGGGTTGGTCCATCTTCCCTCAGCAGATGAGCTGTGTCTCTATCTCCTTGGATTTCTTTGCCTCGTTTCCCAGATTTCCTGTCATTCCTACCAGAAGAGGTTTCCTAACGCACCATGCCTCTGTTCCAGCCCTGTGCAGACAGCCTTGTACTCTCTACATTAAAACAAGAGAAAATGTTTCTTCTGTGGGAGGAGAAAAGCCACCAAATTCTGCATTTTATATGTGACAACTCAGGAAGAATGAGGAGTGATTTTGTAACAATTCCCCACCTTTATGTGAAGACAGAATTCACAACTGTTCTGTTTTCACGGTCTGTTGCTTCTTTTGCTTGAAAAGGCTTTGCTTTCACTTGTGATAGTGGTTTTGAAGCAATCAAAAGACAAATCTAATTTCCAGCTGTTAGAAATGATTGTTCATGCATGAGGAACTACTACAGTTTTATGTGCCATGTCTTCCTGGGATGTAAGTGTTGGTTTTGGTGTTTCGGTATGCTGTGAATAACAGAAGGCTTAGGGGTGGGAGGGGCAAACTTTTTTTGGGAAATAGTTATTTTGAAAATGACTGGATGGTTTCATAGTGTCATGGCTGGGGTGCTGAGTTCAGTCAGAAGATTTCCCTTTGGAAAATGACCTGTTTCAGGGATCCACTGCCTGTTCACCTTGTCCCCACTGGTGACTTAGTGGCTTTTCAGGGCAGCTGTGTCTTGCAAAAGAAAGCTCCTTGCACAGAGTATTTCAGGCATCACCAAATGATTTAAGAGCCACTCTCTGTTACTGAGTATTTAACCAGGTTCCTCACTTGGATGACGAAATTATAAGAAGTCCAAGACAGTGGGGAGGATTCTGTAGCTGCCCACAGAAAATAAATCCATAAGATAACTTTGTTATGCTTCAGACCCTTTCTGTTGTGCCTGTGTTTTCCTCATCTGTCACCAGTGATGTCAGCACTAGAAAGTACCTGAAATGGTTGGATTCCCCATGTGTTCTTCACATAAGACAGCCGTTTATCAATGTACATAAAAATGGTGCAACTGGTGGTAAAGGGTTTTTGTGCAACATTTATGCTGCACTGAAATTCTTCAGGGAGATGTCTGCATTTTTACAGGCTGTGGTAGAGCTTTTGATTAGAGCCTGTAGATTTGAGCACAGTGTGAATATTTAGTAGTGATGGAAAGCAGTGACAATCAGTAAATGCACTCAGTGGTCCCCTCCCCAGGCAGGGTCACCTCGCTGGTCAGTGTTGGAGGCAAAAGTCTGCAGGTCTCAGGGCTGTGCCAGGCTGGGGGGTGAGATCCTGCACTGGAGGGACCAAAACCTGCAGGAAAATGTCCTGCAGAGACTGGACCTGCAGGGGTGCAGCAAGAACGTGGGGTCTGAATGCTTGGGAGGAGAACAGAGAGAGGATCTCACCACACTGCCACGCCCTGCTCATCAACCTCTGCTTTAATTCTCCCTGGTGAACACTGTCCCACCTTTCAGTGGTGTCTGTACACATGTGAATGTTTTGCAGCAAAAACATTTTGCATTTACAAAATCATCCAAATTTAAATTTGATTTCAGTGTTGTCTAGTACAGTACAGTAACTAAAATTCAGCATTAGCTCAAAAAGAGTCAGAACAGCCATACAAATACGGAAAGGAAACGAGAACAATTATTTATTTTTATTTATTTTTATATATGTAATGATAGCCTATCTTAACTCTTTCCTTGAATAATTGTTCAGGGGGAAAGTGCTGAAAGAGCTGCTCCTGAAAGTTCCTGTGCTTCACTGGTGGCTCTGCACCTCTGAAGAGAGAGGAAGAGCGATACATTTTCAACTTCAGAGGCTAAAATGAAATTAGATGTGAATGCATTGTGAGCAATGAAGGCAAATTTGCTCATTAATCTGGGTTGCATCTCCTTTCTCCCCTCCTCACCCTGAAAGTAGCACTGCTGGTACCTGTGCTTGTGTCACCTCTTCCCTTGTTCCTGCAGGAGAATCTCAGAGAAAGTTTCTCAGAGAAAACTTTCAGGCTTCCCAAAGCGCTGTATTCTATTTTCTTCATGTTTAGTGAGGGCATTTAGTAACTTCAGAGATTCCCAATTAAAAGCTTTCAACAATTTCTAAGATATTCAATTAAAGGTTAATTGAAAAAAAAAGGCAGGAGTAAACAGAGGCCAAGGCAGCAAGAGAGATGAGGAGCATGGGAACTGGGAGAAAGGCAACAGTGTCTGGACATCCACAAGAAGTGTTTATTTGCACCCCTTTTCTTTCTTTCCCCTCAGAAAGGGGGCCTCCTTCTTAATTTCAAAAGGAATTTAGGCTGAGCAAGAAAGTCTAGCTCTGTGGGCCTCTGCAGGTGAGGTGGAGATAGGAAAATGTTTGGTGTCAGCAGGGAAATCCACTTTTTTAGGTAATTTTGTCACTGTCCCAGTTTACCCTGTCTGCCTTTCCTTCATGGTCTTCCTCCAAAGGAACCTTAACCCACCCCTCCCTGCTGCTCTACTGCCACTAAACTACCCAAAACCACAATTAACTCTCTCCTGCTATCAAATTAACTTGTTACCACAGGTTTTAAACTTGCCTTCCTCATCAGGGGGAATAGAAATAGTACAAATATGTTATTTTGCCTTCAGAATGACACCTGGCAGTGTTTCTTACCTATTGATTTAAATAATTTAGCGTTTTAAAAGGAACAAATCAACTTAATTTGTTTTGGGGATACTTAAAGGTTGAGGACAATTTTATATCAATTAAAATCAGTGCTAATTCATTTATGATGGAACTAATGTAATTAATTAGGTAGTTGCTGCTTATCTTCTTTCTAATACATACATTGCTTTTAAACATCTGCTCAACAGACTATTATGATAGCACAGGAGTGATTTTACCTGAGAGCAATAGAGGAGCAGATGCTTCCTGATGACAGCTTCCCAATTTGTTTAGGAAACAGCCAGTCAGTCCTGGATTCACAGTTTTAACTTGAAGCATGGCAGGCATGCAAGTAAATTTGAAAATCAGAGGAACAAAAAATTGGAGAAACAAGTTTCTTCATATCATTTTTAATGACTGCAGTTTGGTTAAAATGCCTTTTTTATTTGGTGTTGTATATGACATTTTTTAAGGCTGATATTTGCGTTTTGTCTTTTGTTTTGTGGTGTCTGTACACATGTGAATGTTTTGCAGAAAAAACATTTTGCATTTACAAAACCATCCAAATTTAAATTTGATTTCAGTGTTGTCTAGTACAGTAACTAAAATTCAGCATTAGCTCAAAAAGAGTCAGAACAACCATACAAATACAGAAAGGAAACGAGAACAATTATTCAAGGAAAGAGTTAAAATAGGCTATCGTGACATATATAAAAATAAAGCGTGAGTTTTGCTTTTTTAAAAATAAGTTATACCTATGTTTTGTATTTATGGCTTTATCAGTAGCTGGCTAAAGAGTAAAAATGAAGTCTTGTGGGCTGATATAAAACTGTCTGAGGCTTCTTGGTTCTAGTGAGCCATTTGTAGATTTTTAGATGTTTCAGAGATCACCTAAAATGACTGTACTCGTTTTATTCATCTCATCAGCAAAGTTCATCTCATCAGCTACAGAGATACCATCAAAACTTGCAGGCTACAAAATGTACTTTCCCTGCAGAAATACTGTGGGCTGTACTTGCAGAGACTGTAAAGAGCACGATTGCACATCAATGATGTGTCTTTTTAAATCAGAAAACGTGAAATTGCTGTTTACTGAGAGGAAAGGGGATTAGAGTAGCCCTGAGAAGGATTCAGCTATTTGCCTTAGTGTGCAGGTCTAAAATAGTCACAAATTAGTCATTTTACCATTATACACAAAATGCAATGTATGCAGACAGTCTTTTTTTTTCTAGAGCTGTGGTATTTAGCAGAGGAACAGGTATTCTTGCCATTTCCAGAAGTATCTTTTAGGGCAGGGTAAGCTGGTGACTAAGCAGGAGGCAAGGCCATGGTATCTGATGAAACATTAATGCCTGAGAAGCACCATGTAGGCTCAGTTCTGAGCACAGACTCTTTCTCTTCCCCTACACGCATGAAAATCATAGCTGGGTTTGGTTTTTTTGTTTTCCCACAGGCTGCTGATGGTCTCTTTTGCTATTCTTACTGAAGCATTAATCAATTCTAAAGAAGGTTCAGCATTATACAGAGAATAAATTGATTTTTTTCCTGATTTTTTTAACCTGTATTTTGCATATAACCACTGGCTATGACTTGTGGGAAAAGAACTCCCCTTCTTGGTCTGTCACTCATGTATGTGGGAACTGTGCATGTAATACCTGTCTTTATCTGGCCTGTGACATCAGGAACAGGAATCATCACTGTCCTTCTGGCAGGCTGACTTTAGGATCTCTTCACATACAGTTTTTAAAACTAAGTTAACCCAGAGAGCATGTTTTCAAACATTCCCATTCAGTGCTTTAAGCACTTGTTTCCCCATATGAGGAAATCAATCATTTTCCTACAGAAATCTAGGATTTACCAGGAAACCTCTCATCTGTGCCTGTCTGTGATCTTCTCACTTCATGTCCAAAAAATGCATGGGCAGTTCCTTGGTCTGCAGCTTCCCAAGGTCTGGGCTTTCATTTGTGAACTTCTGTTTCTCTGCCTCAGCAGCATCTGGGTTTCTAATACACTAAATTTGGGGAAAGTCACCCTGAAAATGTCTTGAGTGTCATTAGTTAAAGTTTATCAGTTTTTGTATTTCTTCATATATTGATTGATCCATTGCTGGCTTGACTAAGGATGTGAGATAAAAATGCAAAATAGCTTTAAATTTCTGGTGTGTTGTATGAACATGGTGTTCAGATGATGCTGGTTCTTCTTTTCTGCTCAGTCTTTTTCTATTTTGTTTGGACAGATACCATAAGCCAATATTCAGGGTTGCTTGGCAATAGCCAAGTTGTGAAATGCACACCCAACCTGTGGGGCATTATGGTTACTAAGTTCATGCATGTAAATCTGGGGGTTTGAGCACTGAACAAGTCCACACCCAGAGTGTCTTCTTGGAAAGTTTGTTCTTATGTTTAATTTTAATGGTGCTATTAATTTAATGGTTCCATTTTCAGAGACATTGAGTTATGACAGCTTTTAGAAAAGTCCAAACAACTGGGTGCTTAGCACTGTTGGAATATTAATTTGAAGTGTTGTGAAATTTGTGCTGCAGCTGGGGTGTATCTCAATGCAATTAGTTTCATCTATTTTGATTTGTTTCAAATCTACCATAAACTTTAGTACTTTACACCTGGAATATACACTGACAGGGGAAAAAAATAAACCTCTCAGTTTTATTATTGTATTTTATGTTATTATTATAATTACATTATATGATATATTTTATATTATTAGCAAAAGCAACTCCTGGCAAAAAGCTTTTAAAGAAAGTAGATCAGAGGATTTTTGGTGGATACATTTCATTTGTCTTTTGGCAAGCAAAACCGGATTATTTAAGGATACACTTCTAAAATGGTCTATACTGAATGTAATGAGGAGAGGTACAGCTGTAGTCCCCTTATTGTGCCAGTTACTGTGCCATGAAGATTTTTCAGAGAGCCTTAGAAAGGTCTCAGTTCTGGAAAGGCTTGCAAATAGTTCAGTTTGTGGAAGGAAGCGTGCAAGATGTCTTTGTAGGCTTCGGCCTTCTCTGCTTTTCTTGCTAGCGTTGAAAAATCCCCTTGCACGAGCAGCACTGTGAAAGGGGTGGTGGGCATTATTTTGGTTCTGCACGTTTAGTGGGTTCATGGCAGTTTCCCTGGGTACAAACACAGAGGTTGATGTGTTGCTGTGGTGCCTGTGTGTCGTTTCAGGAGCCCTTGGATGCCTCTGAGGCCGGGGTTTGCGGCGCAGAAGAAGTGGTTCGCTATGAGTACCACGTCCTGTACTCCAGCAGCTACCAAGTGCCCGTGCTGTACTTCAGAGCCTGCTTCCTGGGTAAGGCCAGCAGGGACTCAGTGTGCTGGGCGCAGTAGATGCTGAAAATTTTGTATCAAGTTGAGGAAAAGGTGTAATAAGAGACGAAGACATGAGGCTGCTCACCAGTGAATTTTTCAGAGCTCCAGGAGTGTGGAGATGATATCATCTCAGCCTGAGATGGCTGATCTTTGGCTCCTGGCATCTTGCCTGTGGCTGACTGAAACTGGTGGTCATTTTTCTTGTTGTTTTCTTGAAATGGCTACAAAAACTTAGTGCTGCAGGTTTGAACTGGGCTGGGCAATGAGTGGACAGTAACCACAGTCCTTGAGCCACAGTTTGAGCCACCAAGGCTGGGGTCTAAATGTGTCTTTTAAAATATATGCTGTTTTCTGTTTGAATTTGCTGCTTAAGGGAAAATAATACCAATATGATATTGACTTTTTTTTTTTTTTTGGTATTGAAGCTGGCTCTTGAAGCAGTCTGATCCTGGTATATACCTCTTGTTACCCAGTGCTCTGTGACTGTAGCCACTGTGATTTCAGCCCCCACCCTGTCAGGGGAGGCAGAAGGAACACTCAGCCTCCCACGGAGGCCACTGTTGGTGTCACTGATTTAATCGGCAGGCAGGCACGGAGTGATCACACTGCAGCACAGGCTGTGCTCTGTTCTTGCTGCCCCAAGCCTGTGTACCTGTGCTCCAGTGGCACCTGGCTTGTGCCTGCAGTGGTGTGGCCAGCAGGACCAGCTTGTGGCACTTGGGGACAAGGTTTAGTGGTGAGCATGGCAGTGTTGGGTTAAGGCTTGGTTCATTTTAGAGCTCTTTTCCAACCTAAACGATTCTATGATCAGCATCTTTTTTGTTTTGAATAATATCTTAACTTTATCAAGATAAAGATGTCTGAATGTTGCCAGTGATATCTTTTCCTTTTTAATTAAAAAGCAGCTTAAGCTGCTTTGAATGTGTTTGGTAGATTTAATCACTCTCTGCCTTATATTGTTTAATGGTTTCTAATTCTGCAGTGTTAGCGTTTCAAAAAGCACTTCAGATTGAAAACTGAAGAACAAAATTCTCGTAGGCTCCCTGTTGGAAAGATTTTAGTCTGAGGTGCAGTTTCAGGAATGGATAATTTTGGGTAAATTTTCGGAGTGGGACATGGGGAACTGGGGACATTGCTCTGCCTTCACCACCAACAAAACTCATTTGCACACATCCTGTTGCAAATTTATTTCCAGCATTATTAACAGGCATTTACAAATGTGCAGAGTTCTGCCTTTGAACTTATTGTGCAGACAGGAAGATAAAGGTAGTTTAGCTGTGAGAGACGGGTTAGCCTATTTGTGGTCCTGAAAAATGTCATCTTGATTTTTGCTGAATTTATAGTGCAGTGTCTCTACAGAAGAGGACAGAGACGCTGCAGGTAGAGGAAGTAGGACAGTATCTCTACTGTACTGTACTTCCATATAATTAGTATTCACCATAAGCAGTTAATCACCAGAGAAGAGCTCACAGAGACAAAACAAGTTGTTTAGCTTGTCAGCACCAGGGAATCGGAGGTGTTGAAACATGACTCCTTATAGCTGGAAGTGGGTATTACAGGAGCCAGTGGATGATCTAATGCACAATCATGGTATTATGTGCCAACAGCTCCCCTCGCAGTACAGAACTGTAATTGCTCCTACAAGTACAATTATCTTTTAAAACACTTCTTGGGAACCTTTCACAATGGAAAACAAGGGCTTTTTTTAGATGCTTCCGAAGGTCACCTGGGTTCTCTAAAGCATTTTACATTCTCTTTTAAATTATAACAATATCTGACTCTTGAAGGGAGCAGGATACAAAATGCTGGCAGTAAGTGTGTTTCCTACAGTGTAACCAGCTGGTATTCTTTGATTTTAATTATGGGCAGCTTACTTTTGATAAGGAGGAATTCTGTCTTCCCTGCACATTGTTGGTCTGCCTGTGCTGTGCTGTCTGAAGGTCCCAAAGTGGGATTTTTGTACATGTACAGCTGGCACATGCTCACAATCACTTGAGATACCTGAGCAGACTGTCCTTTGTCTTGTCCCAAACTTGCTGTGAGGAAAACTCTGGGAGTTTTCCCCGAGTTATTCCCTTTTGAGGTAATAGTCCATGTGATGGGCTCCTCACTTTCTTTGTCAGACAATCAGCAATACTCACTGCATTCCTCACCTGCACTAATCACGGAACAATCTCCCCAAGACTCACCTCAATTTCCCAGTCTAAATGCCTACCATTATTTGCAGACTCAGTAACAGGAGGAGTTCCTCACAAGTCTCCTGTGAGCTGCTCCTGGTTGCCCTGGGATCCTGTCCATACTGATCCCCGTGCTAATTAGAGCAGTCATCCTTCCAGTGGTTCCACAGCCCTGCCCTGTCTTGCCTTTCCCCAGCACAAGGCACAGAGCTGCAATTCAGAGCTCTGCTTCCTCCCATCACACCTGGGAAACAATAATTCTTCTGTTCAACCTGGCTGAGGGCTTTTGCAGTGTTCACTTCCTCCCTTTGTGTAACAGCAGCTGATGCCAGCCTGCCCAAATCTGCGCTCCAGCAGGCACTTTACAAACTTCTCTAGAATGATGAAATCAGTGAAATCCTGCCTTTCTCTTGCTGCATGTGAGTCCAGCTTCCATTTGCCTGGTCTCTCAGTCCCTCCTAGGAAAAAAGTCTCCCCGTAGAGTTGCTGGGGGCATTTTCCTGTGTTCTCCAGCTTGGCTGGCGTCCTCAGGAGCTTGTGCCAGTGAAAACATTCAGTTTTCACTCCTGTCTGCTAGAAGTTATGTTCAGGCATTACAGATCACTTCTTCCTGCAAAGGGAAAAAGTTGCATTGTATCCTTGTCCTTGCTGTCTAAATAGGATGAAATATCTTGCTTTCTTGAACTCATATTTAAACCTGTTTTTTTGTTATTTGTGAGGTGCAGTTTGCTATGTAAGGTGGTATAAGGTAAGGTTTGAAATTTTGATTGCAACAGAACTAAAACATTTTGAGAGAGATCTAAACTTTTTTGTAGTCTCGGGATGGATTTACAGGGAAGATCTTGTTCTAAGCAAGGACAAATACTTCAGTTGAAAATAGTGATTAAACATGATGAGATTGCCTGGAAAGGTGTTTGTGAACACTACAGGGTACAAGAAGATATTTTTAGGCATTGTGTATATACATCAGAAACACTTTTCACTGCCTCATGATACTTTCCACGTGGCATATATTCCTAATTTCAGACCTGCTGAAGTCACAGTCAAGTGCCAGGAACTTAGGGCAGAGGCTAATTTCTCCAAAATCAGCCCTGTGGCTGCCATACGTCCAGAAACTGAGCCCTTCTTTCTTTCCCTGACTTCTGAGACTACCAAATAGGTAGTTGAAGAAATGCATGAACCCCTGCTGATATCTGATGTCAGCAATTAGCCCTCTTGGAGACAGATGGTATAGGCAATTATCCTTCCCCTTCAATGCTGGCATCAGCCAGATGGGCTGAGCTAGGTCCAGTAAGCTTTCTTTAATCAGCAGAGTATTTTCCTCTTTTCCTAGTCTTTAAGATGTCAAGGAGCTTCGTTTTTTTCCTGAACCATCCCCATCCGAAGTCAGCCATTCAGAACCCTCTTGCCATACATTAGAAAACCCACAGTGAGGTAGCAGCAGCACAGGTGAGCACAGGGATCACCCTGTGTTTAGAGGAAATAATGGCTCATCTCACACTTCTCCTTTCTCCTGCAAAGGCAGAGGAAGCAGCATGAAAGCTGGCTAAACACTGAAAAGAAAGAGCAGGACTAATGGAAGTCAACAAGGACTGCACCCTCACTCCTCTAGAGAAAAGAAGAGAAAAGGAATGGGGTTTTCAGGCTGACCTGCTCAAAATACTCTCTCAGCTCAGTGACAGCTAAATCGCTGCCAATAAAAACCATGCTAATCAGTGGTTAGAGAGAGGGAGCTTCTGAGATAGGGCAACTTCCTCCAGCCCTGAAGGCATGACTTTCTGTATTCACAGCCACACTGGGCCTGACTGAAGTGCTTTCCAGAATACAGATTTACTTCCTGAGCTCAAAAACATGTAACCACCATGTCCTTTCTCAGAAACACAGCTGCTCTAAAGACCATATCCTGTAAGAACTGGTTTTATTGTGGCTTTGGACATTACTGAAATGGAATAATTGCTATGATCATATATTCTCTTAAGCTGTACGAGTGTTTTTTCCTCTTTTGGCAATGGTTTCTTAAGGTTGTTTTGTTATAAAACACATCAGAATGAAGCCTCAAAACAATTTGTGCACCGTTTCACCCAAAATGTCAAATAACCTTCAATTGAAAATCTTAGAAACAGTTAAAAGCATTTAATTGGGAATCTCTGAAGTTACTAAAAGCCCTCACTAAACACCAAGGAAATAGAATACAGCCTGAGAAGCCTGAAAATTTTCTCTGAAAATAAATACGGAATTTTGTCTGCCTAAAGAATTTCTGCTCTTTGCAGTAATTAAGGTCTAGCTGAGAACTGCAGCTCCTGTGTGATCTGACAACCTCACCTTGCTGCTGGGAGAGGGCACTCAGTATTCTGCCTTTTAACTATTCCTTACTTGTGGTGACATGATCGAGTTAACCCCAGCTGGGCAGTCAAGAAGCTTTTCTCAGAAAAGTTTGTCGTAGTCTAAAGAGTGCAAATAATAAAATTATCCCAGCTGGACTTGGGCTAAGCCTTGGGACACACAGCAAACTGTGTCCTTGTGGGTGGATGGTGGCTAAATAAATGCATGGACAGGTGAATCTGGAGCCTCCACCTTCCTCTGCTTCCCCTTCTCATGGCTTGGTGCTGCTGTTTCCTTCTCGTTCTGGCTGAACTTCCCAGTTCAGCTCCATCTCAGGGAAGAAAAAGAGGCAGGAAGGCAAGAGGCTGCTTGGCTCAGCAGGTGCCACAATGGGCCCTTGTTGCCAGCAGCAACAATTACTGACTGCTGTGTCAGACCAGCTGGATGTTTGAGGTCTCAGTGGGTTGCAAGAATGTTTAACAGAGCTGCTAAACATGTGACAGTGCTGGAAAAAGAGGGTAAGAGTGCTCAAAGAACACAGATCTGTGTTGAGAGCAAGTCTGGAAGCTCGTGAATAGAATTAATTCACCCCATGGTAAAGACTAAACTCCTTTGTAACTATAACATGTTAATACTTCAATATCTTCTGATCATTTCTAAACATGGGATTAACGGAGTCAGAGGAATTCATTCCACGTGTATGTAAATCTGCTCAGTGTCATTGTAAAAATCCTCAGAGAAAGGTGTACAGAGCAC
>JANRMJ010000080.1:1408961-1422640 GCA_025584955.1 Alethe diademata
CTCCCGCCGCCCCCGGCCGGCGCCGCCTCCTCCGGCCCGCCGGGGCCGCGCATCCAGCGGCAGGCGCTGCTCCGGACAGCCGGCTCTCCGCGGCCCGGCTTCAAATCCAGCTAATTCGGTTTCTTTCGGAGCTGGCATGGGTTTAAGCTCGCGTTAGTATCTCCATAGCCGGGGAAACAAAGACCGCAGGTGCAATGTCCAAGGAGCTTCTGCCCTGGCCTCCCTCCCAGGAGGGAGCGCGAAGGGAAACCGGTTTTCCCCCCAATCCTGGGACTTTTCCGCCCTCTTAGGGGAAGCCTGGGGCTCGGCAGCGTGTCTCCCGGGTTCACAGTGTGTAGAGGTCCAGAGAAGCTGACTTTAATCGTACCCCCCTCCCTTCTCAGGCTGCTCTGTCATATGAGAAATGCTCATGAGGTCTCGGCCTTGACAAGCTGCACCTGGACTAAACCCCTCTCCAGCTTATCAGAAACACCGTCTGTTCCCAGGAAATTGTGTTGTCTAGTGAGCCTTTGTTTTTTAACAAGCAGCCTTGGAAACTTAATTTTTCTTCTTGCCTGAGTAACAACCCGAGTGGAATAATATTTCTGTTAATGAACCTTCAAAGAAAGTTACCAACTCGAATTGTGGCCAGTATGAAAAATAATTATGACTAAACCCCATTTTCTATACTCCTGTGGACAGTGGTCCAAAGGGAGATCCTTTTGAGCACTCAGTTCCCAAAAGATAAGGCGCTGATGTGTATGTCTCAAATACTGATGACTGGAGCCAGCCAAGGACTGTTTGTAATAACAGATGAGAATTGTTGGTAATAACAAAGGACTATGGGTACTAGCACACTGTGAAAAAGAACAAGTTTTTTGCTGGAGAATGGAGGCCAGGTGGAGACAGGACAGCACTCTTCCATGAGAAAGAACCGTAACACAGTACAGCAGAGCACAGAAATGATTGGCAGGATGTAGACATGGTCTATAAGGTGTTATTGGGGGCTGACTTTCCTCAGCGTTATTTCAAATCAACCACCAAAGACTCCCGAAGCCTTCTGACCCATTACAAGAAAGGCCTAAAAGAACAGACTGCATGGTAATTAATTAACATGGAAAATAAAAAACATGCCTTTGGAGTGGAGAAACTTAAAAAGGTACTCCCAAGCCCAGGTGGTGCCCCCAGAGCCCCGACATCTCATCAGCTGGACTGGCTCAACTGGATCACTGCTTATGAGCTGGATTGATGCTGAAACAAGGACAGGCATTTTATAAGCTTGATCGATGCTCTATCAAGGGCTGATGATGCCTTTTCATCTCTCTTTTCCTCTTTCTTCCCCTTCCTTTTTGTCTTTTCCTTTTAAAAATTAATCTTTCCCCTTTTAATGAACCTCTTTAATTTCCTTCACCCTACCTCGTTATCCAAAACCCAGTGCCGTGTGCCTGTATAACAAGTTTAGGACTAACATACCAATTTCCATATCAAGTGTTTAATTTGCTGATAAAAACTCTGTTTGTGGACCCTCGGACTTTTTTCGCTCCTTTCGACCAATGAGCATTTTCGAAGCTGAAGTGCTCCCTTCTCCTTAAAGGGAGGGTTGTCACACGGTGCCCTATTGCACCTTCCCCTTCGGAGGAAGAGCTGTGCTCCCAGACGCGCCGCCAAGCCACCACTTGCTCCTTGTTGTCTGGCGCCCTCTCCTGTTGTGAGACTCTTCCTCTTGGAAGCCGAAGTTTCATCCAAATTCAGCTGGTCCAGGCAGCGCATGGGGATATGCCATGGGCTGCTGTGGGGCCCTGTGCTGGGGCTCTGCACGGGCTCTTGCTCTCACTGTGCTTCTGACCAAAACAGTCCGGGTTATTCAAATGGTTCTGCCTTCCCCAGTTCTACCACCATCACAGTGAGAAGGAATCTCATCACGGTACTTCCTGGAGTTTTGGATGCCTCAAATTGCATTACTCACATCTCACAGCCTAGATCATAAAAGGAGCTACAACTTGATTCATGTCAGAGCACAGTGGATGCACAGGAATAATGAGTGACTGAAATCAGCTGGGAGGCCAGAATCATAGTTTGAGATTCATGAAACAAGGAAAAAAAAAATTGGAGCCTAGACTTGGAGATACCTTAAAATGAAGGGGGGAGAGGACTAGATTTTAGGGACCTTTTGATGAAATAATATGATTCTTTACTTTCACTATGTATATTCAAGTTAACTGCTATACATTATACAGGTTAACTACAGTGTATGCTCACACAAATACTGGCAATTCCTACTCTTTCAGTGTTTATATTTATGCTGATAAAATTGAACAAATGGAATAAAGTGTATGCAAAATGTGTTTAAGAACACAGTAAAAGAAATTGTACCAGCCGCCAAAGTGCTCTATTCATGCATTACTCACTCAGAAAAGGGCAAGACCTGTGTATTAAAATAGCAACATGACGTGCTTTCCTGGGCAAGCATGCCTGAAGGTAAAGAGTGAGCCATTATTAATGTAGCTCAAATGTGTGTGAACTGCAAAAATAGCTCACAGGTTCTGTAAGGTGTGTCAGATGCTCAGTACTGTACAAACAGTGCCATGCAAGGAAATATATCACAATGGAACTGGCCAAGCTGAAGTCTTAGTATAACTGATGAGATGGGAAGTTTCAACATACAGTTCAAGTGCTTCTCTTGGAAGTACAAGCAATATGATTTATCTGTCCCACTTTACTCAGGTCAAGAACCCAAAACGTGGGTTATAAATGCCTGAAGTTCAGCCTCCAAAAGGGCTGCTTAAAATAATGGGACAAAGTGATCCTACATATCCCATTTTAGCTGTTCAACCTGTAAAAGAAAATCAAAGCTGTATTGGTTTTGTTTTAGTGTGTAAATGTTTCACTTTTGCACTTCAGGCAATTTACATTACACTAAAGATAAATTTAGTGCTGGGATAAATACCTTCTAGAATAAGTGTGAATGCCAAGGAGCAATGTGCACTGAGTATCTGGTGAACCTGCACCAGGTCTCTTTCAGACTATTTGAAGTCTAGTGTAAGCCCAGGGGAAAAAAAAAGAAATGGAAGAAATTTTGCTGTGAGGTATCTTGTGTGTCCAAAAGGTGGGCTAACCTCATTCCCACTGCAAACATGAGCAGGCTGAGGGAAGTCTGCACTATGCTGGGCAGTGCTTGCTTGTTGTTGTTGCTTTCTGCGTGCAAGCTGAAATCAGATTAGCTGCACAGGATCTCAGGAGAGCTAATTATATTTTTAATTTTAAAGACTCATCTCTGAGTGCTGCACTGGCAGCATGGCCATGTCTTTTGTTCTGAATGCTGCTCTGACCACAGCTGGGTATGCACAGCTCCACTTGCAACCATGGTATATGACTGGATAACAATAATCCTGAGCTTTCTGACATATGCCTCCTCTCTCTCTGAAATCCTGCAGACAGCTCTGATGCATGGTCACTGCATTCAAAAGGAGAGTCAGGTCTCACAGCCTCATCAGGAGCTGGTAAATCCTACAACCCACAATCAAATTAATGTCAGTGTCTCTTTTCAGGGGTGGACATTGAAAGAAAGGAAACTGGTGAGAATATGTACTATTTTCTGTGAAACAGTAATCCAGAGATCTTCTGGACTGTTTGTCTGAAGAAGATCCCACCTGCCTCTTTTTCTGAACAGGTGGTCTGTAGCAGACAGCTACCACAACAGTGACCATGCTGGTCTGCCTGCTACTCGTGACCTGGCTCTCAGCTGGCTCCTCATCCACCCTGAGACAGAGCTCATGCATTCCTGCTGCTCTCGCCTCAAAGGGCGGCTCCTCCCCAGCGCTGTCCTTCCTAAAGAGCCTGTATCCATCCATTGCAGCCCTCCACCTGTGTGAGCTATCCCACCAGTCTCTGTGATCCTGATGAGATCACAGCCTTTGAACTGCAAACAGACCTGATTTCTCCTGCTTCTTCTCCAAGCTTTCTGCAGACCAGCACTTGAGATGGTGATTTCTGAAGAGAAAGAGAAGTACCTGCCCCACCATACTGGTCTGTAGGGCCTGCTTTATTTGTGTGAACAGACCTGGAATGAGTCCACTGCAACTCTCTTCTGTTAAGAGGTTTCTCCTGCCCACATAATCTTGCATACTTTAATTACCAACTTGGTCCACCGTACCCTCACACAGTTGCAGGATGTCCTGCTCCACCCCACATCATTCCTAGTTGCCTGGTGGTCAGGTTGGTTGGGCTCTTGGTAGTCACCAGATGACTGCACAGAGTTACAGCAGGAGGAGCTTGGGCATGGGGAAGTGGCATCTACTTTTAAAAGCAGAATAACTATTTCCCATCAAGGCAAAAGCATTAAGTGGCAGGACACAACCTGCTATCATTTACTGTTTCGTTTTGTATTTCCAAATTTGCACATGTTGCTAATTGTTGTGTGTTGCTTGGCAACCCAAGAATCCACTTCTATGTGATATATTAAAGAGACTATTAAAGAGACATACAGGGCCATAATAACAGCTAGAAAGTCACTGATAGCATCACACATATAAGAGAACTAGAAACATCTATTAATTCAGCCTGATATTTCTCTAGATCTTCGCAGGCGTCACGTTAAAGGCATTCTCTAGGTCATTTTCCACATTAAGGCTTTCTACAGGCTCTGGATTAGTGCTACCAGTTGAAATATTAAATGGAGTTCATTTTAAATAAACTTATTTGTAAAAACTCTGCCCATATTTTTGTATTTATTTCCATATAAATAAACTACATTTCTTAATGTCACCAAAGGACAAACTAAAAAAAAGTGTTTGGAGGGTGGGGGTGGCAGAGAACTTAAGTCTATCACAGAAATGGAGGTAACAGAAGCCAGTACCAAACTGAATCACTATGATTTAATTGGTCCCATTAACACAGTATCTTGGGAAAGCTGAGTAACAAATTACATGCTTCTCCAATGGAGGGAAAATACTTGACAACTGTCATGTGACAAGGCAGCAATACAGTAGTGGAGGCTTAATGTTTCTTTTCCCGTAGCCTACAATTTCTGCAGAAAGCTCTCACTGTACTTTGGGATATTCCACTTAGCAACTCAGTTAAACATACCCTGTCACAGATGATCTCATCTTGAACTATGTAACCAACCGTGCTCTTACAACAAAATTCCTACCTGAATGAAAAGACACGGAGAATCTCCCTTCATCTATAGTGCACTAGTGTAGCAGTTGTAAGGATTAGTTAAAATTTTCCTTACAGGACCTGACCAGCAAGGCAATAGTGAGCCAAAGGCTGCTTTCTCTGTATGTCTTTTCAATCAGGCAGATTTTAAATATAAAAGAAAGTCATAAAGTAACAAGGAAACAGCAGAAGACATGTATATAGTTATGTACTGTCAGCCTCAGGAGCTAACAGAAGAAAAGAAAAAAAAATGTCAAAAAATAAGCTAGCTCTGATAATCACATTTAAATCTCACTCTTTATTGCAGTTAAGGAAGCACTCAAGGGAAGGGTCAACTACATTTGCGGTAATTAACAGCACAAATTGCATCAGAAGGGATCTTAATCATATCCTTAAATCATCTACATCTCATAACAGAGTTTTTCAGAACTACTTTAAGAATGAAAAGAAGCCCTTCTGTGCAATTTATGACACAAGTTTTCCACTTGCACAACTGAAGTAGACGTCATGTGGGATTTTATAGCTCCCCTTGAAGGATGTCATGAGCAGATGTTCAAAGTGATGCACCTGGCACAGAAGCACATTTGTCAAGGCCACTATCTGCAGGCAGAGAAAGTAAGTAGGACTTGTTCAAGTACTCTCTCTCCTGCTCAGAACGTACACACAACAGATTACTGCACAATCCTGCATTTCACTAGGGATTGAGAAGCAGGCTGCTCAGAAGACAAGCTCTGTAATACCCAACTTCTCCCAGAAACCCCCAGACCACTTTGGGCTTTTATGTACCATAACAAGAACAGAGCTGGGGAAAAGTGGGGAAATATAAAGTGAAAACTGAGACTGAACATTAAGAATAGTAATTTTTCTTATTAAGCTACAGGATATGGCTCAATAGTAATTCACACAAAGCCTCAATTATTTAACTTGCAACTTTATTTCAGTGTAAGTCACTGGTATAAAGTTTAGTATCTAATTATACAGATACTGGGGATTTTCAGGGAAGCTTATTTTGTCCTTTTTAGTGTCTTTTGCCACTTGGTCCTCAGGCGTGTTTCAAGAGGACTAACACTACACGTGTACATTTCTGTACAAAAGCACTTCAAGTCTTTGTTTTGTTCTTATGAGTAGGATGCCCGAAACATGCACATTATAGACAATATAATGGTCAAGGAAATGTTTCCCTTCTTTAAACTAAGGCAGTTAAAACCCCAGGAATATTGATTGAGGAATTTGGAAGAGTAAAAAGATGTCCTTAGCGCTCATTTATTCTTTGAGCAAGTAAGACACACCCTCTTGGAATTATCAGATTTGATTGCTGTCTGCACTGAAAAGACAAAGATTGTCAAAGACAGCATTTAATTATGTACATTTCATAATGCCACTAACTCATCCACTTCTAAATAAGAACTCGTCAATGTTAAGAACTGTGTAAACCCACATGCAAAAAATTGCGATAGAATTTTTAAAATAGAACCAAATTGGCAAGTTTTGGAAAGGATATTTCAATGTTAAAAAAAAAAAAAAAGTCTATTAAAATGAGCACTTCAAGTAACTTAAATATCTTTAGCAAACATGTCCAGCAAGAGACTCTCTGTAAAAGAAATTGTTCTTAGAACAAAAAGCTAACAAATGGCTATTTAGCCACTAATTTTTCAACACAGTGGTGGGTCTGTGTGAAAGAATTTGTAATCTAAATAAAGCGAGTCCATTACAATGTTAAAAAACATACATTAAGCAGGACTGATTAACTATTCCATTTCTGTATTTACAAAAGTGCTTAGCATAACAAAATTATCTAAAAAAATATAAACTTTACCAATATCATTTGGTTCTATGTGTGCTCCTAGACCTGCACTTGGAAAAAATAGTATTTACATTGTTAGATTTAGACAAGTTTCTATAATTTTTAAAGAAATTTAACAAAACTCCCCCCACAAATGGACCCATAACTAAGTCAATGAACTTCGTCTGGCTCATAACAGAGCAGGAGTAAATCCTTGAGTGTGGAGCAGTACAAACAATTCTAGCCATTATCTGTGGCATTAGACCCCAGAACTGGCTGCCGACAAATTGGGCAAGTGGAGTTCTCAGAAAGCCAGCGATCAATACAATGAATATGAAACTCATGCATACAAGGTAACTGCCTTAGTTTATTCCCTGTTGCATATTCATTAATGCAAACACTGCACGTTTTACTCCATTCATTTTCAGTGTGAACATCCCCATAGTTCCGTGTAGAAAGATTGTCAATCTGCTCTTTGGTTAAACCTCTGAAACGATCATCATCATCATCTTCATTCAGCAGGAAGAAGTGGGCAAGTCGAAGGATGGGCAGTGTTCCATTCTCCACTAGGTTGTTTGCATCTTGAGACTGCCTGCTATCTTGGTTCTCGTGATTGCGCCCAGAGCGTTGACTACCACCCCTCTGTCCATTTCTTTCCCTGCTGCCATCTAATGCATGTCCATTTCTAGACAAAACCCCACCTGGATCACTGCTGTTTGCTGAACTTGAGTTATTTTGTGCATCTCCTAAGTGATGACTGCCTCTTTGCGCTTCTGAATTAGATTCAGTTTCCATTAAAGAACTCAGCTCTCCAAAGCCTGTCATTATCTGTCTAAGGATTGATCGAAGAGCCACTGATGAAGGTTCCCCAAGCCCAGTTTCTGAAATCCGACGAAGAGGTATCCGTATAGTGCTAATGTAGGTCCGAATACCCGCGCGCTCTGATCGGGATATTGTGCGCCGAAATCCCCCACTGTCACTTTCAAAGGTAACGGTGTTTTCTGACATTCCTACTCTTGAACGAGTTCTACTGGCAATGCTGTCCCGGTCTCTGTTTTCTCCAGGACGAATTCTTCTCACCTGAAGATCTAGTGTAATTGTCGGGTGCCTTCTGACAGCAGCTACTGGCCTATTAGATTCTTCCTCTTCCAAAGTTGTTCCTAAGGATGGGGCTACACTGGAAAGCTGGGGAGCCTGAGTGTTACCTCTTGCTTGCTCTTCAGTAGGCTGGGGAGAAGCTTGAGCTGTTTGTCTCCTACTTCTGTTGACCTGCTGTGCATTTCTATCCTGCCTCTGACCACGTTCCTCAGAACGAGCAGCATCACCTTGCCTTTGCAGCGGGGAGCGGCTTCGACTACTTAAGGTAGACCTCAGCCGCAAAATTTCTAGTCTTTGGTTTGTATTCATCCGGACATTACTTCTAGCTCTACCCCTCCTGACTCCTGCAGAAGTACCTCTTTCTGGCATTTCTCTTGGTTCACCAGCAGCCACAGAATTATGTCGCGTACTATTATTTGTCTGGCCTGTCAGCTCCCTCGTTCTACTCCTGAGCCTTCCCGAAACTGCATGAGAGACTACTTCTGACCTTAATGCCACAGCGTGTCTTAGAAGCCTGGTCCTTGCAGCTTCGTTGCTTGCCTCTCTTGCAGCCATGCTCCTCGTCCGTGGGGCTACTGAACTGGCAACTAGCTGACGTCTTCTTTCTACGTACAGTCTGGTAGCATCTATATCAACATACTCCTCACCAGAAGCTTCAAAACTGTTATGATCGTGATTTATATTGATTTCAAGACTAAAGCGAAACTCCCCACTGTTTGGATTAGTTCGACTCACAGCTCTCCAGGTTTGGTTCCCACTCTGCCCACTGCGAGTGGCATTTCCTGTGCGACGAAACGTGTTAAGCCATTCAAGCAAAGAGTCGCCGTTGGAGTTTTCCCCAAGAACATCAGAATCTGAGAGAAAAAAACAGAATTGCAAACATTCATACAACCGCATGCTCTGCATACTACAATGGACTCCAAATCCTCTTTACTTCCTATGCTCTGAAGTCAGAGCATAGGAATACAGTAGCAGGGCACCTACCTAGCTATGCTTATGCACAAAAATATGCTCTATATCAAAATGTCAGCAAAACTTACCAGTTCAACCTAGAATTTTTGTCTCACCAGCAGACTCACAGAGAAATTAATATGCCCAGATGGTCTCTTCTGAGGCAGAGTCCAGATTCAGGTGGTCCAAAGATAGTTGTATTTGTCCAATTCCTGCCCCTTGCTGAAGCTACCAATTTGGGAATATTTTAACAACTCATTTTGATACAGCAGGAAAAGGAATAACAAGTCTTGTCTTCATTTGGAAAACATTTTTTTAAATTGTTTCCTATAAGCAGTAGAATAAATGATCACAGAACCATTAAGGCTGGAAAGGATCTCAGGAGATAATCTAGTTCAATTCCCCTGCCAAGGCAGGGTCACCTAGAGCAGGTTACACAGGAATGTGTCTGGGTGGGATGCATAGTTTGAACAGACTTTCTCCTTTTGTACAAATATACTCTTTTCCTAGTACAATACCCACAGCTCCATTTTCAAAACTTCTCCAGCTACATGCTCAAGAACAGATATGAGTGTTGTGGTTCGGGCTAACTGTGTATAAATCAGGTCAATTGCCATAATCACAGTGAAGATCTTCCCTTGAAGGGATCAGATAAGTTCTCCCTATTCTATCATCTCTCTGTGTCCAGGAAACCTCCACGAACTTTGGTATCTTCATTTCTGAGCTGCCAATTCCTCTCCCAAATCTGACTAGAATTAGACAAATGAGTAAGCCAGTATCTCTGGGGAATTGAAGACAGACAATGCATAAAACACAAGCCTCACTTGACTGAAAGAAATGGAAAGAAACAACAAAAGTGGCAAAACAGTGGAGAGATTAACTTTGCCAACTAACTTATTTTCCAGCCGCTCTAATACATGATAAAATCTTCTAAGATGTGGAAAAAAAATACATTTACTAACAAAGGAAAAGGAGGGGAAAAAGGAGCAAGTAATTTATGATTAACATAAACGAGTTTTCATCAAGTATTGGTTTTGTATCCTTAGGAAATCGCTCTTACTTTTAAACAATCTCCAGAGACACATTGAAAAAAAAAGCAAGAGAAATGAGTCTCTTTTAAATATCTTTACAGAACTGTATTTATGCACCACATAATATGCGTCTATATATATGAATGAAGAATGTTTACCTCCAACAGTTCTACCTTCACCTTCTCTGTTATCCAGATCAGACTGCGATGTCAGACGCTCCTTAGCCCCCTCCAAACGTTGCTGCAACTCTTCTGCTGTTATTTCTCCTGAATTAATTTACATTTTGATAACACTGTTAGATAAGACGCTATTACTGCTTCTACACAGCCAAGCAGAAATAACATTTTCTATCTTGAATGAAAATCTTCAGAAGACAGATAAAACTGATGAAACCAGAAAGAAAACAGCACTAATGTGATATTATAGTGCAGATATGAGAGGAAGTAGGTAGTGAAGTGGAAGATACTGAATGTGTTGAGAATATGCCAACTTCCAGTAACAATTCAGAGGCCCCCAAAATTGCCACAAATCAACAGATTATCGAGGCTTGGACATCTAAATGCAGCATCTTTGTATACAGGTAAAGTGTTATGCTTTTGTTCCATATGGAGTTTTTTTTTCCTTTCTACAAACCCACAGAAGTCAGGCTGTTTGAGTCACAGTACCACATGTGGTGCCTAACAGTAGGAGTGTTACTTCATTACAACTCTTCTACTGAAGGTATGCACATCTTACCAGGAGTGCCAAGCAGGTTTCGGTCCCTCATAAGCCTGTAGTCCTCCTCGTTGAGCTCGTTAATGAACTGGTAATAGGCCTCCTCCCGGCTGAGGCGCTCCAGCTGGCGCTGTCTCTCACCTCCGCCATGGCTGCGCTCTCGTGAAGGCGCCTGCTCATTGCCATTTCCTCCTGCACGGTGTCGGGAGCGATCCATAATGATAATGCCAAGCTGTCCTGGACAAAACCAGAAGATTAGACTGCTCAGGAATTACAGGAAGAATTTGCTTAATTTGCAGTAAAACGTTCCCAGCATTTTCAAATAAATTAGTTTATTAATAGCTAAAGACTATTAAGGTGAACCAAGCTTTGTGTTATTTGCCAAGACAATAGTGTAGTTTAATATAGAAATGAAATATAGAAATATAGAAATATAGAAAAGTTGGTGTTCTATTTGTTTGATTTTTGTAAGAGCTCGACAGTAAACCTTTTTTTTTTTTTTGTAAGAATCCCCTGTAAATCTAACTTAACAACCATTTGGCCTTGAGAGTTCACTAAAATCTTCCACTCAGTTGAGCAAGAGAGGATGCAGCATCCAAGAGTTCACCAGCCTTAGGTGTGCTTTCCTCTAAGAAAAACACAGTTTTCAGACAAAGCAAAAATGTGTGAAACTCAAAACTTGAGCTGCAGCAGACCCAGGAGAGAGCAGACAAAATTTCTGCCAGTTCCTGGTAATTCTTGTGTTTCACTTGCAGCACCCAGAACCTTGATCTAAGAGTAAAAAGCAAAATACATAATTAACATTGAAGGAGAGGCTGGCTGCAGCACAGTTTAAGGGTGTCTTTATTTTCACTGCTTTCAGCTCCCTGCTGCTTTAAACTCTGCTCTACATTAATCATCTGAACTTCAGCTTTCCAGGTGAGATGTGTGCCTGGGGCTGACTGCAATTATGAGGAAAATACCTGTTTGGGTTTTCCTTTTCCAAGAATGAATAAAACCATATTGTTTTGTTCTTGTTGGAAGGAATCCTGGCAAATTTTCTCTGAGAAGTTACAGAAATTTGAGTGGTGGCAGCAAAAGCCCCTCTTATGATGCATGTTTTTTGAAAAGACTTTATTAATAATAAGCATTTAAAATTGTTTATTAGTGTAAGTCTGGAAGTGATGAAGATACTTGTCCATGCTGAACTTGCCAAAGCCAAAAATTTGGTAGGAATTACATTGGAATTTCACCTGTAATCTCCTATACATTGGATTTTGGTTAAATGGAAGATAAAATGAAGGGGAGATTCTCTCCTGTGATCCTTTGATGTGCAGGGACTGATGGATGTTGATGTCAAAATGCAAAAAAAAATGTTGATAAGGAGTCCAGGGAGGTGGAAACATGAAATAGTAAAAGGGAAGTAAAATCTAGAAGTGGGTAAGAAGGGATGAGGAAAGGAGGAGTGGGAATTCAACTTTAGACTGGGAAACAAAAAGGCTGAACCTGCCATGGTGTGGAAGGGGAGAAATGTGGATGATGAGGGCCAAAAGTATATGGAAAAAAACCTGAAAAAAAAAAAAAATCAGGCCACTGGGCAGAGAGAAAGAAGAGGGTCAATGAGAGACCCTTGTGATGAGTGCAGCTCAGGAGGGGAAAATAGGAGGGGAGACAAGAAAGTAATTTGAAGGAGATTTAAGAGAAAGGAAATAAGATTGACAAGCTAAACAGACAGACAGAATGGAAGCAATGTGGAAAGGGAAGAGGGGCACTGGGCAGAGATGCTGCCAAAAGTGAAAAATTGTGGTGGCAAAGAGGGTGGAAAGGCAGAGGATGAGCTGCAGGGCAAGGCAGGCTGCTCAGGAGTTCAAAATCACAGTGGAGATGGGATGTCATGTTCCAAACCTGACTTTCCCCCACCAGGTCTGAACCACATCAGAAATTCTTCTTGGAGAGTGGGGATGGACTGCTGTTATTAATTGTGCTGCTGCCTTTAATCAGAGGCTCAGACTGCTTTAAACTCTATCTTTGCCCGTTTTTTGGGCACACAGCCTGGCTGATGTTACTTTGCACCAGGTTTGTGCTTGTGTTTGTGCAGCACACTGGTGATTTGGCACTTCCCTGGCTTTGGTTGGGAAGCACCCCTTAAGAAATCCAGTGTAATAAAACTGGAATGACTCCCTAATCATTTCAGAAAGGAAAACATCAGACAGTCTCTATATATCAAGAAGAAGAGCTGGTTTCAGTGAGGTCCTAGCAGAAGCTGGCATTGTGGCAGCATACTGCATTATGGATGAAATGTAATCTACTTAAACCAGAATTTAAAATAAATAACACCAGAAAAGAGAGGGGAAAGGAATAATGGCGGGGGGAGGCTTGTATAAACATCTTCCTTTATAACTAATTTGTATTATTACATTTCAGCTGAACAACAGATACACTCCAGGTTTGGGTTTTTTGTTTTTTTCTTTTTCCAGAGTACAGAAACCAGACGTTTTCTGAAGCAAAGCATTAATCCTGCTTATTTACTCCTAGGGTGACAGTGCACATTCAAACAATGCATCTTTGTTTTCCTTTCTCAGAGATTTATTGGAGCAGACAACTGCTAGTGACTCTCAGGAGCCACTCAGGGAGTCAGATTCACAGCACTGGCTTGATGAGGAAACCAGGGCTCTGTTCTGGTGGTCCCTGGAAAAAGGGAATTTTTCCATGGAAGCATGGCTGGGGAGGCAAGGAAAGGCATGGACAAGCAAAATTGTGTCATTTGCCTGGTTTTTTTTCACCCCCCACAAATTAAATTTGCTTATTTGATTTGTTGCTCATCATGAGATTAAGTCGTTGTGACTTCAGATTGGTTTGGTTTGGTTTGGAGTGCTTTTTTTTTTTGCTTTCTGGGTGATTTTTTTTGTTGGTTTGGTTTGGTTTGGTTTGGGTTTTTTTGTATTTTTATCTTTTTTTGTTTTGTTTTTTTTTATTTTGTTTGTTGT
>JANRMJ010000080.1:1452079-1466567 GCA_025584955.1 Alethe diademata
CCCGGGGAACCGGAGCTGGCAGCTCCAGCAGGCGCCCAGCTCCAGGCAGGGCTCCAGTGATAATTTCAAGTGCCATCTTTGGTATCAGGGTTTTATGTCCTTAGTAAATGACAAACAATTCAAATGTCAAGAATGCCTTATCACTGGGAAGGGACTTTTTTTTTCTCCCCCCTGTCTCCTGGAGTTTTACCAGCCTGTGTGAATCAATTGTGAGAATTTGGAGGTAATTTGTTCCAAAGAAACAAGGATCAGTTCGTTCCCTTGGCTCTTTATTAGCTGGAAAGGGCGGGGGAAAGAAAATGAGCATGTAGATTAATAGGAAATCCAAACTGGTCTGTGAATGTGTGTCTGGACTGGCTTATTCATGACTGTGATACACATGTAAAATATGCTGGTGGTGCTACACAGTCAAAAACACAGCCTGCCAAGGCTGTCAAATTGCTATTTATTTCCTCTTAATTCCACTGGGTGTGACATTTATACATCCAAATGTCCAAATACATCTATCATTTGGTCGGAATTTTTGTTAGCCCTACTACAGCCCTGAAAGGTTATTTAAGTTTTTGCATGTGGGAATGACCAGCTGTGGAGATTTTAGAATTGAAAAGGGTATTTTTATATTTTGACCTGACTTGACTTCTTCACTTTAGAACAAGTATTTAGTGCTTTAAAACAAGGTTTGCCCCCCAGTCCCCTTTTTTTTTTCTCCATGGAATAAATGAAGCCATATAGAATTTTACACTTTTAAAACCTCCTTGTGTTCCTTTGGGAGAAAATAAAGTATTTTTAACCACTGTGTTTCTGATTGTTAAACAGGTGAGGCAGAGGGTGTCAGGGAGCTGGTGTAGTGAGTTTAGCTTATATTTGTGTTATTTTGAAAAAGAGATGGTAGAGGTTAATTAGGCCTGCACAAACTGGAGGGCTGGTCCTCAGCTGAACCACTCTGCACAAACTTGGCTATTTACTGAAATGTGGCAGCTGGAGATGGGCACTCACTGCTTCCCACTCACTGAGAGCTGGGCTGCAGGGAAAACCTCTTTTCCTGTGGCTTCCAAAGAACCCTTTCCAACAACATAAATGATGATGGGATGCTCTCATAGAACAAGTTCTGAATGTGACAGGCCTGCTCCTCACTCCTTAATTAAGTAATTATCTCTCCCACTGATGTCCCAGGAGCTGGCAGCAGCAGTTGTGTCCCTGGAAATGTTTATACCCAGGTCCTTGAGGAAATGTTGGCAAATCCCTCCCACGCCAGCAGGGATTACGTGAGTTAGGAACACACTCTTCTCAAGGCCTTTCTCATTCAGATTAAGGAAGTGTTGGGCAACCTTCCTGCAGCTACTAGCGACGCAGGAAGAGAGAGGGCAGCTGCAGTGCCAAAGGTGATTTTATTTCTGAGGTCTCTGAAGTTTGAGCTTGGCTGGTGTTTCATCTGTCAAAGGGAAGGGCACCCTGTGAAGAGACAGGTTATGCTTGAGTACCTGTGCTGTGTGAGACAGGGAATTTAGGCAAAACCTCTGGAGATGGATTATACCCCGCCAGATACTGACTGAACAACACAGGTGTGCCTTTGGCCATACAAACCCTTCAGGTTTGAAATGGGAGTCAAAAAATTTCACACCGAGCACTGTGTTAATTTAGCTGTGTGACACTGGCCATGCTGCACCTGGGGAGAGTTTTCCCCAACTATCAGATCCTGCAGAATGACTGTTCCTCCACACCTTTTGCCTTCTGGCCTAGGGGTGTCATGAGAAGAGGTGCTATTTGTAAAACAGCCAGGTAAACCATTCAGGCCTCGTGCTCAAAAAATGTTTTTCAGTGTGCAGATGAATCTCCCATGCCCAGCATGCTGATTACACTGCAGTACAGGAGCTAAGGGAAAACTGCTTCTCTAGGCAGCCAAGTGCCATCAAATACACATGAATCCTACAGGGGCCTTGTAATGGATGCTGGCAGCACTCCCCAAATAGTCTGGAATGAGTAATAGTACTCAGGTAAAACAAAAAAAAGGAAGGGAACAGAAACCTGGCTGGAAGACCTTCCCTAACTGGGAATGTTTGGACTAGATAATGTAAAGTTGCTGCCTGAGTATGAGAAGTTTAAAGATCACATTTTCCTGGCTTCTGGTGGGTTTCACCAAGTTCAGCATTTTAAATCTTTAGGAAGATGTTGGTTTTGTTTCCTTTTCTCTAGAAGATGATTCTGAAAGGGAGAAGGAATCATTCAATCATGGTGAGCCTTCCTACACATTAGAGAGTGGGCTCTGCCCCTGATGCCTGTGGGACAGAACTGGAGATAAATTGAAATTATAAAGGCACTAACAGAGCATTTATTCCCTCCAGCACAGTGCAGCTTCACCTCTTGGTGACAGTGTATTTCCACTGCTCACTGCTGAGCTTACGGAGGCAGAAAGGGCATTCACAGAACAGGGACATTGTTCCAAGAACAGGAAATCTTCCTGTCATCCTTGGACTCCACTTTGCCTTTCCTCCTCCACCAGCCACGGCTGCCCAGCTGCTTATCAGCCCCTCCAGAACATCAGACCTTCACAGTGATCCCATCTCTTACTCATGCTGTACTCATTTCCCAACATGGCAATTACTGATGTTCAATTCAGCCTTCCTTAAATCCCTGTTTTGAATTTGAGGTCATTTAAGGCGCAGATGAGGATGGAAATTAATTTACTATTAATCCATACCAAGTACATGCAATGGCATAAGATACTGTGTGTTCCAAGAGCAACACATTGTGCTTCAGATGCCTGGACATCAACAACATCCATGATGCTGTTTAGGAAAAAAGGATGTAGTCCCAATGTGGAAATACTTTTCCACAGTAGCAGGCACAGCTACAGCTTCAGGCACATTTAATCAATGTCCCTTTTGCACAGGGAAAGGTGCACAGACCTGCTGTGGGTGCAAACTCTTCTCCATGACAAAAAGAAAGACAAGAAAGCAAAATGGTTTTAAGATTCTAACCTGGGAAACCAGTATTTTCTCTGTATCTTACTAGAAGAGATGAGGTATCAATCTCTTAAAAGCCAAAATCTTGAAAACCAAAGAACTGCTCCTGAGGCAAACACCTGTCTGAAGCAGCAATTTCTAAACAACTGCAGTTTGTCAGTTTAAAGATCTTGTTTGCAGACAGTTTTGTGGGGCAGCCATGCAGCTAGCACATGATGGACAGCCTGAAAACATCATTTAAGGGCAAAAATAAAAAAAAAAAACCAGCTAGGGAGCATCCATCACCCACATTCAGGCCAGAAGGATGAACTGCTACATAACAAATAAAGTTTGAACAACAAGTAACAAACAGGAAGAAGCCTGTCTGAGCTTCTCAGATGATAAAACCCTAAAAGAGAAGGTTTTTGCAACACAGTTTCTCCATGTTAGTAGTTTTCAGAGACTCAGAACAAAAAAATTTCATTGGGCTCTTTCACTGGTATTCCTATTTCCAGCTAAACCCCAGAGATTATTAAGAATTCATCTGGTAATTAGAACAGCTTGGATGACTAGGCAATATGTGAGTAACAAAAATGCCATCATTTATTAAAAGAAGTAATAACTAGAATATAACTGTTCAACATAAAACGCTACCAGATGATTCTCTGCATATTTTGAACGTGTCTACACCTGACAGCCAAAACCCAAGACCCCTCAGGAATCTCCCTTGCCCCTGCTGAAGAACAGCTCCTGTGAAATCCAAACCTGAGTTGCTTTTATCCCGTTTGCAGCAACATCTACATTTAAAGTCACAGGAGCAGATTTTGCACTCCCCACCCAGTCCCAGGCTTCTGTGTGTGCATGGCATGGTGACAGTCCTACAGCTCTGCACTGCTCTGGACAACAGCCAGGGGTACTTATTTAGCCCAAATTGGAGAAATCTGTTTTTCCTGAGCCCAGATTAGAAAAGTTTTGCATGGCTACTTCTGATGGTGATGCAGATTCGCAGGTACATGTGAGACAACACAAAGGTCACTACTCAAAATCTTTTTTCCTAGCTGCAGGATAACTTGGATTGATGAAAACAAGGTTTTCAAACAAGAATGACAACAGTTAACATACCTTTCAGTGTGTTTTACTTTACAGCTTTGTTCTTTCTGATCACAAACCTTTCCAGAACAAATACTGCAAACGGACAAATGCAGCCAGTATGAAGTCACAAAGTTGTCTGACACAACACACATCTGTCAGGAATTATTGAAGGAGTCACTAGATTGCTGAAAGTGTGCAAAATTAAGTACTAATGGAAGGTATCATTAGAAGTAATCTAATCTTTACAACTGGTGGGTGTGATGTAGCTGCTTCAACCTTATTATTATGACATGCAACTTCCTTATCTGCAGCAAACTGTTCATTCTGCTAATTTAGAAACCCTTCCATACATGCAACAGCAGCAGCAGAGCCTTTTGAATCCTTTTCTCAACTTTTTGGAAGAAGCTGGGAAATGACATACCTGAGAGACCTAAACCTCTAGGAATGAGTACATGTGGTATTTTACAGAGAGCAGTCCAGGTGTCTCAGATCCCCCATCTGCCTTCCCAGCAGCTGATCAGACATCACCACAATTATGGTCCCTGCCTTTATTTCACATCTTAACAACAAAAATATCAATAGATTACTTTAGAAATTACAACTTTGGAAACAAATAGCTGAGTGTAACTTAGGTCAGACAGAGGTTATATTTTTAGGATGAGAGTGGAGCCATCACTTGCAAATCAAGAGGAATTGTTCAGGCAGCAATACTTTGAATAAACATCCCCTAGAGTCAAAATGCTCTTTATTCTTCAAAGTGGTCTTATTGCTGTGGCTGATTTACCATTTTAAGGTTTCATTCAACAGGTCTACTGGACATGAAATTTTAAAGAATTAAAAACAGCAAGCTTTTACAACTGCATGGTGGGGGGGAAAAAAAAAAAAAAAAAAAAAAAGAGCTCCCCTGAAACTCAGACATGCAGCAGACACCCTTCCATGAGTTACAGAAGGAGTGTCAGTGCTGACCTGGCATTAACAAGCACATCTCATCTGGGCTGTGATCACTAATGCTGGTCCATCTGCAGGGGTGTCCACCAGGAGACAGGTTATCCACTGTGAGGGAGGAGACTTGGTGAGGCTTCCCATCCTTTCCTGACACGAGATCTGCTGCTGGGCACTCAGGGACACTCTCCAGCTGCTACTGCATGAACAGGATGCTGAAGGCCATCACCACACAGCACACGGCCACGTAGGGGCTCTTCCTCTCACCTGGCAGGAGGGGAGAGAACCCAGAACAAACAGAAATTCAGGCATGGCTAAACAGACCCACCTGCTCCTAGCCAGTGCTGTGATTGTGCTGCAGCACGTGCAAACTGATATTCAACATTTCTGGCTGGAGAAAGGCAGACAGAAGTACAGCTGTGTATTCACAAAGAACACGTGTGGGCAGTGGGGAAATTCGGATGTGGGACAGGTTGTTTTGCTACATAAAAACAGAGCTGGGGCTCTTTGCTTTAAGGGAGGGACTTGTTAACAAGGACACGGAGTGACAGGACAAGGGGGAAAGGCCTCAGGCTGAAGGAGGGCAGGGATACGTGGGGTATTTTGGGAATTCCTGGCTGTGAGGGTGGGCAGGCCCTGGCACAGGGTGCCCAGAGCAGCTGTGGCTGCCCTGGATCCCAAAACCAGGCTGGACACTGGGGCTGGGAACAGCCTGGGACAGGGGAAGGTGTCCCTGCCACGGCTGGGTGGGGCTGGGTGATTCTGTGTCTCTATGAAAGCCCCACGTAAGGGTTCCCATCTCACTACAAACCACCTTTTTTGAGGTGCAGTTTTATGTTGCTGCTACCTCCTAGTGCCAGAGTCGAGGGGCAGGCAGTGAAAGCTGCCCAGGACACCCCATTTTTGCTGGCTCTGCTCCTCTGTGGGTGCTCAGGAGCTGTTCTGTGCCAGCTGAGGTGCAGCTGGTGCTGTCTGAGCCTGGTACCTGCCACCTGCAGTGTGAATCTTCTCTGCAGGGTGCCATGCAGCAGCCAGAGCTGTGAGCTCACAGCTGCCCAGACAGGGCCAGATGACTCTTTCTTTTTGCTTTGCTAAGAAGACATAACATTGTCAGCATGTGGAGAGGGTCTGGCCCACAGATTTCCATGATAAAAATGATCAGCAGATAACAGAAGCTGAACTTCTATTTTCTGACTGTTTCAAATTGGTGTCACAGCTTCCCAGGGCAAACTTTAATTCAAAGTTAGGTTTACTCCATTAATAGACTTTCATCTGGTGGCAAAAGCAATCATGAGAGATCAATTCCCACCCATTTGGTCCAGAATGTTACAGAGGTCTCTCCTTCACCAAGAGAAAAAAGATTCTTAGGTGGGGAACTGTAACACAACCAGGGGAATATCAGTAATGTTAATCAGACTGGTACCTACTTACATGAGCACTTTCCCCATTATTTAGCAGGGTGTTTTTACACTCACACTTTATTTTCCATGGTTCCACTAAATTCTCCTTGGAGAGACCAACAGTGGATGGTACCTCCAGCCTACAGAACTGTCAGAAGTGTTAATACTGAAATATCTTTAAAGTGAGAAGACCCCTGTTTTTACACACCTAGGAGTCTAAAGACAGAGCTGGGGCTGTTTGCTTTAAGCAAAGTTCAATTTCCCTTTGCTGTGTGAGGTCCTTTGTCTTTACAAACCACCTTATCAGAGACAAAATTTTCAGAGAAACATTAAAGGAAAAAAACCCACCAAGGCTCACAAGTCTAGCATGGTGCAATTTTTATGAAAAAAGCCTTTCCTTTCAACACAGAAAGAACAAGCTTTCCACAGTAAAAGAAAAATAAAATACTTGCAGTGGCACCTCCCATACACAGGATTGACTGCACGGTGACATTACAAGATGCTGTCATGATCTGGCACATATTTAATTAAACTTCAAATAACTGAACGAATTAATGTCTGCAGTTTCACATCTGTTTAAAATAAATTTTGAGGAAGTCCAACTCCTACAGTTCAGGGTATTACAATTTTCATATGGGTTATGCTTTTCTGCTCTTAATTTTCTTAAAAGAGAAATCACCACGTGGCAGGATTAAACATTATTTTGCACAACTTTGTAAATATGTAACCACTTGCCTGTGATTAAGATCTTATGTACATGTGAAAAGGTTGTTTAAACATACCAGGGATATGAAATGTAAAGGAAGCCAGCAGACATTTTCATTTTTAAAACCTACACTTTCTACTTGCCTTTGTGACTAACACACACAAAATGATAGCAATCACCTCCAAAGGCCACTCTCAGTTCTTAAAGAAAGTCAAAGTGGTCTACTCTAAATCCAAGTTGCGAAAGAGACATAGCTAATTGAAAAAAAAATCCTTGCACTTAATTAACTACAAATAAGATGGCAAAGTAAGGCGAGGTGTTCTCTTCAATCTTGAACAAAACCAAAATGCAGCTGTATTTTTGCATTTGTTTTCACTGGTATAGCTCAAAATTCATTTCTGACAGCTGCCACCTTCCCAGTACCTTTCAATTACAGCACTAAAATTGACTCTGCTATGTCTATTATCTAAATGGGGCTGAATCTGCAATAATTTTCACATTTTTCATTATACCAAATCCCTATTTTTTTTGTCAATGCTTTTTTGACATCCTGTAACATGCCCTGCCTGGGAATGCAGAAAGGGAATCATACACAGGCTGTCTCCAGGTTCAATGACTAGTAGGAAGGTCTAGAATTACAAGTTCAAAGTTTCTGCACTGAATTAACAATGCAATTTGAACACTGATGAGGGGTTTGTAGTGGGTTTTTTTCCTACACTGTGGATATACCTTAATGCTAAGACTAAACTTCTGTTGCATATTCCAATTTCCTTCTCAAAATAAATTCAGGATAAGGATTAAAATAAATATAAAACCAATGTTATGAGAAAATGTCAAGAATCAGATAGAGCTGATCAGCCTGTGTGCAGATGTCACTTGACACGAACAGCTCTGTGTAATTCAAAAGTGCACAGAAGCTGAATAAAGAAAGGAGAGGAAAAAAACCACGTTTATGCTTAAACAGGACCTTAATGCATTATGAACTCCATGTTGTTTCATTACTGTAAGGTAAATATCTGACTTTTTTCCAACAGTCCATTGCAATTTCAAACAGACTGCAGTTTGCAGGAAATCATTGATTTCTTTGCACATTAGAAATACACCCTTGGTTATTTCACATGACAAAAAGTTGAAAAAACTTTTGAAAATATAACATCAGATACGTGAACTGACATGAGAAGATGTAGGATTTCCATGATGCTAATCTAAGAAAGCAATATCCTGCCCCCTTATTTCATGGAGGTTAAAACTGCATTTTTGAAGACATAGATGTGTATGGTTTTCATTGCTACATGGCAACATTATCCTAATAAATTATGATAGAAATAGGACTGATCTGAGGGATTTTGAAAGGAAAAAAAAAAAGAATTACCAATCCTGGCGCATTTCCAGAATATCCCCAACAGTCTGTAAAGATAAAATAAATTCATTAGGCTCTTAATACATCCATGTCAACTGACTTTCCTTCTTTTATGTTAAAACAATCTGAATTGACAGTAATTTGTCAACTTGACTCTCTTCTGAATACCAAAAAACAGCAGAAACCTGCACATAAGGGTACAGACTATGAATTACAGAAGTTCTAAGTCTAGCAGGGGTCCTTTTGCATGCAAGGATGCATTTAACTCATTTTGTGTTCCAGATCTAGGATTTCACCAGAACCCTGTATTTTTCTACAATAAAGTACCCCAGACAGAAAATTCTGTGAAGAAAAAAAAACCATCTTCCTCGTTCTTCTGGTTTTTATTCCTTTATCAACATTTACCTTGCTCATGTCTCTCCTGTGCTGTTTGCCCAGGACATTACCTCTCAAAAGGGACAACAGCAACAGAGAAAAGCAGAATTCAACGCAGGGAACACCCAAAGGGATGCCACAAACATGCAATTTCTCTGTGAAACTAAAACAATCTCATCCTGACTGCTCCAGAGGAGCAGGGACTGCTCTGGGATCTGAGGAAGACAAGGGGAACAACACTGAGGTGTCCTGTGTAAGAAGACAGATCTCAGCCCTTCAGAGCTTGTCTGCAGGAAGGTTTCCTTCATAGCGTGGCACAGAACACTGTGGGGAAGCATTTGGAAACCTGCCATCAAGCAGGTAGTAGATACAACCCCACAAAGGTTTGACTGTCTGCCTTTGCCCGTTTTTGGGCTCTGAGAGTTCTTACTTCTAACACATTTAAATGCAGACAGGTAGGCTTGGGCCACTTGCTCCTGCATGCTTGAGCAGGTCAACATGCACTTTTATTTCTCTGCTACTTCCATTTCATGTCCTCTTTTATGGCCTTGGTTTACTTCAGCACCTCTCTGTCCATACAGCAGCCTCCTCTACTTCTGAGACAGAGAGAGTGTTGGGCAGGTAAAGACCAAGTGTGACTGAGGTGCTGAAACTCAAAGTTAAATGCTTTTTGACCTATGTACCCCTGGCTGACCAATTCACCATGAACAGCAATCCATTTCCATTTTTAGAAAACAGGCATTTTTATCTGTGCTTTAGGTTTTAGTTTTACCTCAAGCAAAAAAAATATATATACACAGACATACATATTTGGGCTTGACTATATTTCTGTACAGCCAAAGCTCTTTCTTTCCTGCTTTTATGTAGCTCCACAAGCAGAAGTAATGATCCCTGCATATAGATCACCACACTTTTCTAGTCTAAGAGGTCACACAATACAGTAACCTGAAGACATCTATGCCCTTTTCAAGACCCATGCAGGTAGAAAGGCACTCATGTGTAAATCTTAATAGAGCAAAATACACAGCCCTAAAGGGCTGCATTGATAGCACCTCAGGTTCTCAAAACTGCTGTTCACTCTCTGTAAAATTAGAATTTACAGATTGCATGCTGCAAAACCAACGGGAAAACTTCCACAGCCCTGCTTCTTATATTGCCATCTCTCAAAAGCTTGCCCAGGAGCTCAAAGAAACAAAACATTACCATTCTGTTCATAAACTTTTGAAGAATCTTGCATGGGAAAAAGAATATTCGCCCTTTCAGGCAGCCTGGAAGTCTGTTGAATTTGCCTCACAATCAGCAAAGGTATTTTTATCTCTTCTCAGGGATTTCTTGACTAATGTGAAGCTACTACTGCACATTTCCCTACAAAGCCCCCTCGGTGAAAACAGGAATTTTGCTACCTGATGTGCCAGGTACAAAACAGAGGATGGGTCTCACCAGCTGCCCTTAACAACTGCAATTAACAATTTATGAACCTGAAGCCACTGACACGACGACTGATCAGCTTTCCCATGATGACACCAGAACATTTAAAGAGGCTTTTGTGCTACTGGAGCAGCTCAGCACCTGGGTTTGTCCACACAACCTGCTGCTGAGCAGAAGCAGGTTGAATTCTGGAGCTTCTGATAAAACACCCTCTGGAAGAACTGGGGAGCTCCCACTGCAAGAAAAGCCTGTGCAGACCTCCTGACCTCCTGGTTTTTCCATTAGGGCTCATCCCAGGTCCACAACAAGAACCTCTTCAAGTCAAAACCTGCTCATTACAGAAGTGATGCTGCCTTGAATAAACCTGCCCCAAAGCCAATTTCTCCTGCAGCAACTCCTCAGTGTAACTGCACTATTCCTCCTCTATCCTTTATGTTCTGCTCCATCCTTGTTTGGATGCAGGTGAAGGTGTGGGTCTGGCTGATCCCTGCTGCCTTCTGGCAGCCCAAATGTGCATGAGCTGCTGCACATTCAATGCTAAAAGCACTCACCATAAAGTGGTGGTGGTTATCTGGAGAACAAAAAACCCAAATAAATGGAAACTCTTAAACTGAGGAGGAGTTGGTGGAGCCTTAGACAACGACTGCTAAGGCTGAGTGTGCTGCAAAATGCCATGTGTTCACCAGGAGAAGCCCAGTGCCACTGCAGGAGGGAGTGTGAGACATCCCCACTGCAATGCTGATGGAAAATCAAAGGGGATTTCTGCTGCACATGAGCTAACACATCTTTCTGGTTAGCAGGGAGGAGAGAATTATGTTGTGGTGCACACTCTCCTCTAGTTAGCATGAAACAGTAAATCTCCACTTGCTTTCCCAGCCTTTAACACTGTTGCTCAGGACTGAGCACATGGAAACATTCAGGGAAAATGAAGGTTTAAAGTTCTGTTTGTCTTGGTAGGAAAAAAACACACTTTGGCAGGAATGAGGGGGAGGAAATACAGGGTTATGAGGATGGGTGACATCACTGTGCAACAGTGTCTCTCAACCAACAGAAATACATTTCTTCACTTATTATCAACAGACCTAAATGCTCAGCAAAGTTACCACTCACTTAGAAACACAGTGAATAACTATCAACATTTCTCCTCTCCGCCACTTAGTATTTTATTGCTACTTTTTCAGGCCTTTGATTTGGAGCAGGAATGATGAGGTAAGAGCATCTCTGTGGTAAACTGAAGTATCACTAGAATTTGTTTTATCCCACATGTCCAGATATTTCCACTGGAGCGTGGAGCATGTTAGAAGAGGGGGACAGAGGTTTAGCACCATATGAGCTCCAAGTAAACATCTACCACACAGGAAACAAACTTCATTGCTTCCAGGCCAAGGTTTTATTCTCCAGCACAAAGTAGTCTACAAACATACATACATAAAACAAAATGGTGTGTCCTACATCTACATAAATACAAACCTAACATCAAACGCCCAACTCCTCCACAGTGTCAGCACCCTCTGGAAATGTTTTATGAAGAGAGTTCTATTGTACTCCAGACAGATTTGCCTCAAGAATAAACAGAGTAGCTCCAGATTAAAGGAAATACTCCTTGCCAAGAACAGCACTAAAATTTTAATCAGTAAAATAAACATTCTTACTTCTTACTGTGTGTACCTCATTGACTATTGTGTTATCTTCCACCAGCAGACACCCAAACTCCCCTCGTCCCCCCACTCCCTGTCCTTCATGAAGTCATCTTCTCCTCCATCCTTACTTCCATCCAAAGAAACCTCTCATGCCAGTGGCAATTTCATGGCCTCATATAAAAAGACACAAGTGCTTTCATGTTAGAATTCCAAATTAAGAAAAAAAAGCTGGCATACTTTGGGTATCTCAAAAAAAAAAACAAAAAACCCTGGATAATAAAGCAGCAACCCCAAAGGTTAATTACAATGGAAGTTTTCAGAAGACAACCATGCAGGATTTTTGGTCACAACAATCTATTTAAAACTGGACACTTCTGAATTTAAACGTAAAACTGATGGAAGACACTTAGGGAAGAACATTTTATTTAACAGGAAATTAGCTAATGGAACAAGTGGAGAAGTCAAACACTTAGCATCCAAAAGCTGGTCTGTTTTTCCACCTAGAATTACCTCCTGCTTCTACAAATATCATCTCCTTTGCACTAACCTTAGGTGACAGCATTACTGAATTCTATGGACAGCCCCAGAGGTTTCTGTGTCACAACTGACCAGTGGTTACTCAATACCCACCACATTTAAATCACAGTTCTGCTGATCACAGCTAGCATACATATGATTTAAAAAAATAAAAAAAAAAGTTAGGTTTGTAGAAGCTTTCAAAGACTCCTTTAGAAATTCCTTCACCTTAAAGAATAAAAAAACCATGATTTAAACAGACCACACATGAGGACTGTGCTGCTTATTAAAAAAAAAAACCTTTTAGTTTTCTTTTAGTCACAAATTATTGCTAAAGCTGTGTTTCAAACTTGTATCTGCAAAGCACCTATCCTGAAAACAAACAAAAAGCCAGTTTCTCTTGGTTTCTTACCCACCCTAGGGATCAAAAATAAATCATTGCAACAATAGCCACATGTAGGAGAATGCTTTATTCCTGTCTCATTTCTGTATCTCTAATAAGCATCTAACAACGAAGCTACAAATCTAGAAGATTAATAACACAGTATTAGCAAGGTTAGAAGGCTAATAAATCCTTTCAATAAAATTGCAACCAAGTGCTTGCCAATACCTTATTGCACTGTATTGTGAGGTACAAAATTAAGATTTTTATCTTTAAAGAGAGAAAATTCTCAAAGCAGGATCTGCATTATCACAAGCTTCATCGGGAGATGCTGAAAGGCTGCAGAGGAAACCACACAGCTTGAGGATGTTTGAAATGATCAGGCCACATACCCTGTTTTATTTTTGTCCAGTAGGCTGGGAGCCAAGGATCTGATGTAGGCACAGGTACATATGAGCAGCAGGATCACAGTCAGCAGGCTCTGGAAGTTGAAGATGGCAGACTATGGAAGAGAATCGGGAAAACAAAGAATTACATCTCTGCAGTGCAGAGCTTCTCTCAAAGTGGAAGTTCTGGGAAAAAAATGGGTGACCCCTTAGACAACACCAGAAATGAAACCTACAATGGCCATGAGCCAGAAAAACTTGGCATGGAATGGAATTTCAATGTAATACAGTGGTGGTAGTGAAAGCAGAGGTGAGGACTGACTGGCAAGTAAACCAGTAGTAGCCAAGAAAAAAAATAACACCAAATGTGTAGGAGGTTTGTTAATATGCCACTTTTTAAAGGCTACAGGCCAAATTTGACAGTTTTGTAGAATATATACAGTTAAGCCCACCTGAACTATGATAACTGATTACTTTGATTTTCAAATAACATTATCGTTTTACATTGAAAACATCTTTACTGTAAATCCACTTCCAGAAGTGCTAGTTACATGGTAAATCCTGAAGAAATGCATGAAATTGCCTTAGGATTGAGAAGTTTTATAGTTGATAGCAAACACTGATCAGCCTAGTGGCAGTAAGAAGAGACAATTTTTGAGAAACTGTTGCAATACTTGGCAATTTACTAAAGTGCATGCCATAAACTGTTTTTTAAACCTTTTTTTTTACAGTTTTGGGGCTTCTCTTAAGTGTCTCAACTGACATTCTGGTCAGTGTAACACCACCAGGTGGTATAAGAGGTAATTTCTTACTTCAAAAAGCTTTATTTTACCTTCACTCTGCTACGCTCATTTGCAAATTTGTTTTAGTGTGAGCTCCAAAAAAAAAAAAAAAAATAGTGTCAAAGCAAATGCAATAAATTCACTCTTTGTTCTGGAATTCTGATGAACTTCTGTCTCCTGTGGTCCTACTGCTCAACCCAGCTGGCTGAGTAGTGGTATTTAATTAAAGGTAAATATTTAGCACTTAGGAAGGGATATTACATTGGCATTTCCTTCTCCAAGCATATTTTAGGGCACATCAGAGCCTTCATTTCCACACAGCCTGAGGCACATCTCTATGGATGTGCACATGCTTTCTTCCTATGTCACAAAATTATAATGATTTGAAGATAATCAAATCTATCTAGCTAACGGGAATTATAAAAGAAAATCACAATATTGTAGTTCAGTATGGTGCTAGCAGGAAATTAGGAGTAAAAATGAGAAGCTCTAGGAGAAGGAAAGCCACTGGAACACACACAAGTGCTGTGATACTGA
>JANRMJ010000080.1:1492268-1513971 GCA_025584955.1 Alethe diademata
ATCTAGTGTGTTACCTTGGTGTTGGGTTAAAGAACTACATCTTTGAGGATTTATGCCTACCATATTTCCCTAATGATTGATCAGTTCTGCTGGTTTTAGATCATAAAGGAACATGCAGCATATACAGGAAAAAAAAAAACAAACAAAAAACCCCACAAGGCTCAATTGCAGTATTTTAGTGTCTCTCTTTTTATGACTTTCTTATTGTTATTAAAAGCTTATCTTCTCAGTATTTTAATTAGTGTTTCAGACAAACACTCCTGTTGTAAGTATTTCAGACTTCCTTTTTCCTACCCCTCTTTGCCTCACACTGCAATGGATTCCACATTTCTCTCTGTACTATTTTGAGTGGCTTCAGGCAGCTAGGATTGTGGATGAGTAACAATAAGGAAGTAACCCATTTTCAGACAGGGAAAAGGGGGGACAGAACTTCTAAAAAAACCACAGTATTCCTGCTACATTTGCACAGGTGGAAATGACACACCAGTGTGTGTTCAAGGGAAAAATAATCTCCTAATATTTCATAGAATCACGGAATTACAGAATGCCTTGGAAGGGACCTTAAAGGTCATCTAGTCAGTGTCTGTCTGTATATACATACAAATATATATATTAAAGAACCTACATATATATAAAATATATATATATATCTTAAGGTATAATAAATATATAAAGTATGTGTAATATTTATATATATAGTAAGTATATATAAATAGAGTAATTTATATATATAAATGTATGTTAATATATGTTTTGTATGTAATGTATAATGCATATACTTGTTCACATATGAGTATTTATTCCTTGTATATCTCTTTCTGGTAGTGTCTGAAGCAGACATTTCTAGGGAGGCTGCTGACATAGAAATGGACAGAGAAAAATATGTGGAAGAGCTGAGGAAAGCACTGGTAACTGGAGAAGAGTCAGCTGGCAAATACAACTTTGTGATTTCAAGAGATGAGCAGAAAAAGGCCTGCCACTTCTCCTATGAAAGGAACCTGAAAGATGGCTCTGTAAGTAGATAAATGTTTAACTTTATTTGCTAAACTATGAGAATGAAATACATTTTTGTACTTTATTGTGGTCTTTAAAATCAGACAGACTTGTGATATTCATTCCAGATTGAATAAGTGTTGTGAGCTTTTGTTTTCACAAAACTAGAAAGAAAGTTGGGTGGTTTGGGATGATGCTGCCCTTTTCAAATTGTACCCTCCTGTGCACTTCTGTTTTCCCTTGTTTCTTCATCCTCTCTCTGTACTATACTACTCACCTAAACTAGAAAAAAATAAAATTCAGGCAGGATTATTTTCAGATGCTAACATGTAGTTTTAAAATTAGCTTTTCTACTACTTTAGATATTTTGTAAGGTAAGGCTGAAATGATTGCATTAAATTGAAAATGGGAGAGTGGTTCCATGCTGCTTGCTTGGCTGCAAAGAGAATGACCCCCTTAAAAGAGGAAAGAAACCAGTATAATCTGTATCTATAGATACTTCTGGATATTTCAGGTTGTGCTTTGCTGTGTTAAAAACTTCTCTGAGGAAGAAGCTAACTTTGGATGAATCTCCCAGTTTGTATTTTTTTTAAAAAAAATTCTTTTACATGCCTTTTTCCTTGTGCAGTGTAGGAAATTTCAGCCCAGTTTGGCTCTTGAGGAGCCAAATGTTAGGGCATGTAAATCTACCAGTCTGCATTATAAGTATTTCTGTGAATTTACCCAAGGCCATATTGACCCTAAATCTTTTGAGCTGTTGGATTGTTCACAATGATGTTGCAAGTTTAGGACCAAACCTACTTAAAAATTGAGAGCAGTAAGGTTAAGAATTTTTTGTTGTTGTTTCTGCTCTGTGTCACACATACACAGGCCAGATTGAATACATATTGTATTTTTATTAAGTGAAAACATCCCTGCATTTGTGGGGTCACCTAATACATGTTTCCATCAATTAAGGCTTATGAGAAATTTAATTTGAATGAAAACAACTTTATGTCAATTTGGGGAAATAATAATCGGGCCAAACAAACTGAAAATACAAAGAACCTTGATTCCTATGTGTGCTTTAAACTTTGGGTGTTGAAGGAATGTTTTTAGATAAGATGGGACTTTTTGGGTGAAAATGCAACTTTTTTTTTCCTCCTTCTGTACTAAACTAATGCCTACGAATAAAATTGCCAAAGCAGTTATATAGAATTAAATAATAGAATTAGGTAGTAGAAATAGCTTTCAGGTGTGTAATAGAAGATGTTCCAAACGTTTTGCAAACTCTGTGTGGAAGCATTCATGATCTCTCTCTTTCACATTAGGAAATCAATCTTCTGAGCTCTGTACAGACTTTTGATATTCAGCTAAATGTAAATTTAGTGCAGAGGAAGCCTAGAGAAACTACTCTGCAGCTTAAACACTACTTAAATTCAGTGTTTATCTCTTATCAGTTCAATAAGTAACAGTTTTTAATAAAAAAATGCAAAAACTTCTGAAACACATTGTTACACTTTGAGCTATAAAATGCTTATCAATTCATGCAAGTAAAAATTACTGCAATATCTTTTCATGGAATTGCTGCATGGGTGCCTGAGAGTAAGTTCTGTAGTCTTGGAAAATCAATATTATGTCTTGCCTTATTTTTTAGAAATACATGCATGCTTATATAGACAAATACCGTAATTTAAATTATTTTTAATGAGACCTGCCTAGAACATGATGCTGATGACCAGCAGTCACCTGTGCCCAGTAATTTCCAGAGCTGATCTCTGTCACAGTTCTCCATCCCATATGGGACCATGGGCAAATGTCTGAGCTAGATACTGAATAATTTTTTGCATGGCTGTACCAAACCGTGGTATTTGAAATAAGTTTTACCTTTTTTGCAGCATCTTGCTGAAGCTCTGCTTCCCTAAAGTCTAATTATGTGCCAAAACTCTGTTGGGTGGTCTGTAGGAGTGCAAATAAAAATAGTGGGGTGATGTTAGGCAAAGGAAAACATAGGCATATTACTGGGAAATGCTTTCTGATATGGAAATTTGTTTTACTGCCCAGGTGTTTTCTGGAGGAAGTGGTGGCAGCCCCATTGTGCCTTGCTTTGAAAGGGGCTGGAATGAAAAATGCATTCTAATTATCTGCATTGCCACTGTAGTGCATCTGATGACTTAACAAGGTGTTTGATTCACCTGCTGTTGTTCACTTACTGAACAAATATGTTCCTTCCATGAACTGATGTCCAAGTGTTTAAAAGGACTTTGATGGAATGAAACCAAACCTGTATCTTCCTATAATATAAAAAGTGTTCATAATCATCAGTATATAACAGTGATGTGCAGGTAAGATTTATGTAGTGGATGTCTGCTGATGGTTTGGGTTTTGAATGGAGGGAAAACTTCCCCAAATCATGAAGGATTTCTGTCTGATTTAGACAGAGCACAGTCTTTGTTTTGCAGTGCCCTGGCTGTCTGTAGTGCTTAGAAGTGACAGAATTAAGTGAAACAATCTTATTCAAGGCATGTTCATAAGAGTTTTAGTACTTATTTATCTTGAAATGTTGGTTGGATGAGATAGTGATGTCTGAGCTTTAGAAACACTGGTTCTGGCTGTGCCTCAGGATGTGCAGCTGAGACTAAAAAGCTGTGACACGTTTGGTGAAAATCCCGATGGCTTCGGTGAAAATCCTGACGTTTTTGCGAGAATTCCGACAACTTTGGTGAAAATCCCGGCGTGTTTGTGGTTCAGCTCCCTCAGGACAGGTGGCTCTGCCTTCCTCTGGGGTGCCTGGGGTGTGGGGAAGGACCCTGGAATAGCAACGTCTGTGGAGCACGGTGGGAATTGTGTGCGGATCCAGCTGCAGCCCCGGACGGGCCACACACACCGAGACCCCGGCGAGGGGCCAGGGAGGCTGGTCCAGCTCAACTGCTGCCACCTAAACAAACACCAGCCACAGAGGCAGTGATTTAGTGCTTGATCTAAGTAGGTGACCACGGGGAAGTAAATCTTTCCAAGTGCTTCAGCGAGTCACTCCACATATAATAAATAATGGAAATCCGGCAAGCTCTTTCTTTCTTTCTTTCTTTCTTTTTTTTTTTCTTTTTTTTTTCCTGAGGCTGGCAATTAAATAGACTAAATAGCCTTTGATAAACAATTATTTGAGTGCTAGCAGTCTCTTTTTTTACAGTAATGTGACAGGCTCTGGGGTTTTTTTTTCCTTGCCTTTTGCTTAAGTCTGTAAACAGGGAGGGTAAGAGCTTAACAAATTCCACCTTAGATGCAGCACTGTTGCTAATTAGGATGATGGAAGAGATGCTGTATTTGTCTCCTCCATTTCCTGTGGCTGCTTCTCCCTGGTCAGGCCTGTGAGTTCATTACAAGTTTACTAAAACTTGAAAGAAAAAGCTGGAGAAGCTTGCAGTAACCAAAACTTTTCACAGCATACTAAATGAGAGGAATGCAATTGGTGGAGCTCTTTGTGCTGTCCAAACTGTCTTGGTTCAAGGTCTGAATAGTTACTTTGCTCCAAACCACTGAGGATGTGTTGTTTGGTTAGCAAAGGTCACGGAGAGTTCAGGTTGTTTCCCAGGCAATTCCACCAGCTGAGGAGAGAAGAAGATGAAATGATTAATCCTCAGGTCAGTGTGAAAGTAATGACTCTCATATCACTTATACCACTTAATGTCTATGCACTTCAGGAGCTGAGAGTGAACACTTGAATGGGTTTCTTGGAAGCCCATTTTAGAAATAGCTGGCTTCAAATGTGCCTTATGTAATAGGAACATTAAGTGTTATCTTGCAGGTAAGCTCAGAATTCTGGGTGCCACATTATTTTTCCCCATCTCACCTTGGGTGTACCTTCAGGTATTTCAGGTACACTGGAAATGCAGTGCATCACTTCTGTAGCCTTGAGGTAAGAAAAGCCATTTCTGAAAGAGTGATTCCCTACCATCTTAGTAGGTGTACAACACACCTACAAGCTGTAGGTGTACAAGGTGTGGCAGAATTAAGTAATTAAGCTCTGCTATTTTCCTTGCTTAGCTATTAGACTATGTATTTGGCTTGTGATAAGCAGTAGTTTGGAGAAATTAATTTAAAATACTGGCAATTTATGCTTTTAAAAGTGGTATTGTTGAAAAAGGAAGAATCAAACACTGTGATGAATAATTTATCTTCATTTCTTCTCAACCTATTAAGATCTGTGTATTTCACTGAACCTATCCAGTTGGACAGAAATGGTAGTTTAATTGCTTTAAGGCCTACTGTAAATTACACTATAAAGAGCATAATCTTCTTTCTTGATTACAGTGAGAGTCGGAGTATATTTCAGGTATACTCATAAAATAACAGATTTGGATTTGTGCAAGAAAAATTGTCAGTTATCCTTTCTCCCTTTTGGTGTTACTGTGTTGTCTCTCCTCCTTTCCTCTCGATTCTTTCAGATTTTCCCTTTTTGGAATACCTGCTGTGCATTTCAAATCCCTGTGTGGACATCAAGGCTTGCTTTCATTTGCAGAATGGAGTACAAATGCTTTCCTTTTAGGAGGAAGAAATCTTTAAATCATGGCCTATTGACAAGCTTTAGTTTCCCAAACACAAATTACAGAGGACAGTAGGTGCTCTGGAAAAGAGATTACTCTGTGTGGGCTCTAAACCTTTACTGCAAACCCCAGTCCTGTATTTTCTGTGAGGATGAACAGCAGCCAGAGCCTGAAAACCAATGAGAATCTCACCAGTGGTTTCTCTTCAGAAACTTCCTCACAGCTCCAGAGGAAGCATTCATCTTTCTACCTGCAAAGGCAGGAGAGCTCTCAAGCTCATGTTAACTCTTAGATTCACTAAAATAGCACCTTTTCCAGTATAAAATATTGAATGGTATGTTTAAACCCTCAGAGAAACTTCAACACCTCTACTACTTCTGCTGCAGTTACAGAAGATGTCTTGAAATGTAAGAAAAGGGCAAATTCAAGATGTCCCATAATTTTTAAAAAAAATGACAAATGGGAATATCGTGGGGTGATGGGATGAAGAAATAATGGAGCTGTAAAATATGCAGTGAGGGAAGTGTAACACTTCCTGTTGATTTATTTCCTTAAGCTGCAGTCACTTAAAATGCACTTATCTTTGGTTTTCCAAATACTATGAAGTCAGTCTGTATTAGCAGTCCACACAATTTTCTTTGAACAGTGAAGATGAGTCCCTAATTTCTGTGTCCAGTGAGCAGAGCAAGTTCAGTTTTTTTTTTTCTGGTGGAACAGCACTGTGATGAGTTTGCTTTTTAAGGTTCCCTAAAAACCTTGTGAGGTGTTGTGCCTGCCCATAGGATTTGACAGAATGCTAATTACTGCCTGTTGCATGTCAGTATGTGGAATGAGTGTTTTTTATCACAAGGACAAGGCCTCTGAGTTTTAAAATTTGAAGCCAGATTGAACATGTATTTGGAATTGGTGAGCAAAATATTCAATTAGAATTGCTCTGAAATATTTTAATCTCACTGGAAAATTCTTTGGCAGGTAGGTTTTCTTCATCCAAGTCTTGAATGTGATTCTCTTGCAAAAATATATTTCCCAGAAAGGCAGGTACAGCACACAATTTCAAGAGTAGATTTCTGGGTAGTATCATTCCAGGAAAAAACCTCTTCCATAGAAGATTATTTGTTTCATCCTCTTTTCTTCTTGTTCCTCTCAGGTACCTCTGCAAATAATGCCTGACATTTCATTTAAAACTAGATGTCAACTGCTCTGTTGGGTACAAAATGTACTGTTTTTTCCCTTATTTTTGGAACCCAAATCCTAGTCTTCCTGGATGTGTTTTTCTCAGACAAGCTTTGGGTTTTTTAAGAGTTTGAGGTACATTTTTTTTGTTCCCTTCATAAAAGCACATTGTCTATTCATTGTGTGCATAATATGTGTAGGTTATTAGCTAGGTTATTACAGATTTGTAACAGAACATTGTCAGTACTCTTAGGGGCTGCAGAGGTGCCAAAAACTGGAATTTGGAAGCAGTCAGGTTTTTTTTATACTAGTTCTTTTCACATTTAATTGATGGCTGTACATTTTGCAAAACAATGGGAGATTTATTTCCATTAATTCACACTGAACTTGTTGCCTTGCAGTTGTGTTTTGTACCTGTTCAATTCCAGCTGGAATGAGAACTGGTTGTTCTATATAGCTAATCCATCCCAGGAACATCACCAGGGATGAATTTTGCTATTTAGTTGGAATAAACCTCACTCTACTCTTTCAGTCCATCCTGAGTCCATATTCTTCTCCTCTCAGCTGAATCCCTCTCAGGAAAATAAGAAAAGGATTTAACTAATGTAGCTTTTAGAGACTAACTTGAGCTACTGACTAGCAAGTTTTAGGTGAGAGGTCTAAGCCTGAGGTGATGTAGGGAAGATGTATAGTTCAAGAAAAAAATGTGAGCTTGTCTAGCCTTTATTTAAGCACAGTTATATTTGCAATTTTGGTGAAGGGTTTTTTTTTTTTTTTTGCTAATAATTAAAAGCAGAAAAATTTACTGTCATCTTTTACTTCCCTGGGCTTACAGAGGAGTTAAAGCTTTAGTCCTGTGACCTGCTATGATTTTCTAAATTAGCCATTCACCGCTGCAGTTTTGGTTTTGCCAGTGTTACTTACTTGGTGTACTGAAATACACTGAGCAATGTAGTTTTCATCTCATCAAGAACTAATGAGACATTGCCTAGGACATGGGTCAAAACTGAGGAATTCAGATAAGAATTGCCTTAATATATATAGTATTTTTTTTTGTTTATATGCACTGATTTGTATGCAAGAAAACTTAGGTTTCTGAGACCACCTGAAGGTTTTACTAGCTCTGATGAGGGCCAAACCCACATTTTCCTTGACTGTAAATAGCTAAATATGGGTTGTCTCGTGTTCAAGAGATCAGAGAAATAATCAGCCTGCTCTTATATGTGTGTGCTAGCTTAAAAAGCCTGTAAACTACATAAATCAGATGTTTTGTTCCCCCCCCCAAAAAAAAAAAAAGAAAAAAAAATATCCTTGCAGGCCATGGGTAAATCACTAAAGATGTTTGGGAAAGGGATTTTAATAGGGCTCTTATGTGGACATGTGGTAACAAAAGTGTTGTGCTTGCCATTGGAAGGGGGGCTGTTATCTGTATTAGTTACCTGACATAATTACAGTTTAACACTTCTTATTTCAATGATGTAATCTGGGGATAAAACCAGTATGACTGCAAAAAGGACATTCTTTCCCTGGAAAAGAACATTCAGGTGCCAGTCCTTTAATTCTTCCATTTTGAAAGTGGTCCTCAAGAACTTCTTTTAAACAGTTTTTCTAGAAAAACCATTTTCTTTGTTGAATGCCAAGATGTAAACTTACACAGTATTTACTATAGGATAAGACTGATCTTATGCACTATCACTAAGGGTCTTGATTTGTGGGAAATAATTGGGGCAGGTAAAATGTGGAGGGAATAAGAGTAAATATTTTTTTTGGATCAGGGTCTAGTAAAAACTGGGCTCTCCCCCACTGAAAAACTCAAACACAAGATGAAAGACACCAAGTACTTAATTCATTTTGGGCTTAACTTCTGTGGGACACACTAACACCTAAAATAAAATACTTAATTTTATAATACCTTAAGATAATACCCTATAATGCCAAATACCTGAGAGTGTGACATCTGTTTGCACACCTTTATTACCAACTGGTTTTGAGGCTGGGAGTGGGGAGCTGCTGCCTTTGCCCCTCGTGGCCCAGCTGTGTGGTTTATCTCAAGTTTGTCAGGCAGGGCTTGCAGTCCCTGGGGCTCTGCCAGGGCTGCATGTGCTCATCAAACGTTGTTTAGTCACTGCAGCATGTTTATGCCATCTGCAGATGCATGTGCTCCCCTTCCTGAGCAATGCTCTTTAATCAAGACCACTGTTGTGGGCAGGCTAGCAGGGGCAGTATACATAACCAGCAGGATGCCAAAATTACAGTTTCACGTGTGTTCTGCCTAACCCCACCACTCAGCTCGGGGTAACAAGCTTCCAGAGGGTGCCACTTCTCTGGAATTAGTACCTTTGTCCATAATCTCTCGTACTTGTGTGTATATTATTCAGAGTCCAAGATGTTTAAAGAGCTTTGTGGTAATAATAACAAATCAAGAGTCGTCGTGGAGGATTGTTAAGCCTATAGGAATTGCCTGCTATCTTTTATTTGTTAGGAGACTCCATTTTCCAGGTCTGTCTAAACAGAAACATCCCCTGAACCATTTCACATCTGTTGTGCTCCTTTCTTCATATTACAAAAGCGTGAGCTTTTTCTTCCATGTATTTTGCTGAACAATTTCTTCATTGTGGGAAAGCTCTCCTAACTTTTTGCTGGTTCTTTTTGCTGGGTACTAAAAGAGCTCTTAGAGAATGCAAACGTGCTTGAGATGGTGTTAATTCCTCTGGTAAGAGGCAGGAGGTGAAGTGTGCCAGGCAATGTGTGTGTTCAGAGATGACAGTCATGATATTTGAATGATTCACATATATATCATATATGTATAATGATAAAGATTCATAAATATACACTCAATTTTATCTTTTCCATTTCTTGCAGAATAATAGAATAATTAGGGCTTGTAAGGACCTTAAAGACAACTTCTGTTAATGTCTTGTACATTTTTTATGGCAATTATTAAAGGTGTTTCGCTTTAACAATAACCTCTATTGACAACTTAATGTTTTGTTGTGGGTTTGCTTGTGGTTTCTTTTTCCTATGAAAGTACTGGGGTAGGAGGAGATGTCTCTTTTCTGACAGTGCTGTAGTGCTTGGTAAAGCTGAGCTAGTTAATCCCAGTATGCCTAGAGGTGGTGAGACAACCACCCTAGACCTTTCTCCCTTTTCAAACTAATTTTTTTCTTAGAAAAGATTTTTATATTTTAAATTTAACCTTTAAATTGCTCTCTTTTAAATTGCCATTTTAAGGCTTTAAGCTAAATTTGGACAAAATCTATCTGTCTGAACTCAAGAGTTTCTCATACTGCTCCTTCAGTTAGAATTTCCTTGTCAAAAAAGAGAAGCTTAAAACTGAGTTAGTGATGTGTCTGTCTGTCTTTCACAGGTTAAAATTTCATGACACCATAATTTTGTAGTGGAGGCTCTCTGTGTGACTGCATAGCTAATTCAGAGGTCAACAAAATTCTACTACTGCTTTTTGTTAAATTTACCACATCTGACATGCTTGGTTTTGATTCATCAAAATTAGGTGCAGTCAAATGTTTCTCAGGTATCTGCCAGTCTCAGATTTTAGTCAATTAATTTTTAGTTCTCTGTTACCTGAAGAAACTCTTGTATTTCACGGTGTGTGAGTGACTCTGCAGGTTGTGCTCAGTGACAGTTACAAAACTGGGTATTTTATGTACTTGAGCATGGAAAATGATGTCATTCAACAAATGGCAGCTACTTTAATTAAAACAGAAATTAAAGAAAGTCCCTAGATGTCAGGTCACATGCTTTAGGAAAATAACATCGATTCCATGACACAGGAGTGTTTTCCTTTCAGCTGCAACTTTAAACCTGATCCAGACCATGACATTGGAAAGAAATTTATTTCCATATGGTAAAAGAAATGTAGTCATATTTGTTGAAAAATTCATGTGGGTTTCTCCATAAAGCTGTTAATGCTTCAGGTGGGTGACATAAACCCTCTGTGCCTTATTGTTTTAGTGCCTTTGAAGAGAAAATGGCAATCGAGAGAAAGTGGTCTTTATCATAGGCACTCTTTTTAAAAACAAGATGAAATGTTACAACTTATTGGTATATGATGGAAATCCCAGGTTTTTCAGGCTATATTGAGTTCTCTGTAGCCTTAGATCAGGGTGGTATGCATTGATTTGAGAAGGAAATCTGTATTTTGCTCTAAGGCTAAACCAGCAGCTAACAAAAAAATATTCTGAAATTGGTTTTTTAACATTGGGGTATACTGTGGGAAGTGCAGGTGAAATTGTCCTAAAGGTTTTTTTTTTCCTGTTTCTTAGAATTCAGGAAAGTAAATTTATAGTATAGAGGTAACATTTATGTGGTGTCAGTCTGTGATGGATGCTTGAATCCTCTATAAGCATTATGTAATTACTGTTTTCTGAGTACTGTGTGACAAGATGGAGACTATATTTGTTCTTAAAGGTTTTGGGTAGTGCTCAAAAACAGCTTATTGCTGACAAATAGCATAGATTGGCTGCTGCTAACACCCAAGCTGCAGACTTTTGGTAGTTTAGGAGCTAACCCTGTCTCTTACTTTAACACAGCTTGGGTTGCACTACGACCTTATTAGCTGAAATGTTCTGATATTTCTACAGAAACCCCACTGGAAGCTTACAACAAGTTTTGAAAGAGTATATTTAACGTGTTAATTGACTTAAGAGGCCTTTTTTGAAGGAGCATGCGTTTTGAGAAGTGAACATGTATTTTTACTTTAGAAAAAGAAGATGCCAATAAAACCTGACGTTGTAGGTAAGACACATTTAAGCCCCATAGGGTTTTGTTTTGTTTTGTTTTGTTTTTTTTTTTTTTTTTTTTTTAAATAATGATTTACCAAATGATGCCTGAATGGACTCTTGGTTTGCCCTAGAGTTGGGCATTTTAAGTTGGGAGCTCATCCTGATACAGGTCCCAGCTGCTCTCCTCACTGGAGAAGAGTGAGTATTCATAGCCATGGGCTAAGGAGGGTTGTTTGAGAGATAGGATCTGGTTCCCTTCACTGTTTGTTTTCTAAGGATTATCTTCTGGTTGCAGTGGATGCCCAGCTGTTTCGAAGGTCCTAAATTTTCCATTCATTATCAACTTGACACCTATGGAAGATAGGCAAGATCTTGAGTTTCCATCAGCTCTTTCCCATGGGCATGGAAGCTAATTTTAAAACATTCTGTAGATAAACCCTTCAAATGACTGTTTCACAGCATTTTAGGTCATAGAGTTCTTTTATTTTACTGTATATACTGTTGTGATTGGTGGGGATTGCAGCAGTTGCAGGCAGTGGCACAGGCACTAGATAATTCTGTAGTAGTGCTGTTGTAGGTATTTCTGTTTGGATGCTTCTGTCCAAATAAAATATATTTTTCTGGAAGTTCCAATGGGTTTAACACTATGAGAATGCTGGGTTTTTTTCCTGAAATCAGTTTTTCATGGTCCTGTCTACATGGTGACTTTAAAAGCTGATCTATCTGCCTGCTGGCGTTCTCATACTTAAGGAGGTTTTGTGTACATGTTCTCTGAAGAATTTCAGCCTGTCTTTTTTGTTGTTTTACCTTTTCCAAGTGTTACACGAGGAAGTTCACACTGGTGAGAGAGAGTGATGTGCAGTACTTAAGCCAGCAGTAGAACAGATAGCCAAGAGAAAGAACCTGGAACTTTTAACTTATGTGTCAAACACAATTACAAGTGAGTTTAGGTTTCAGAAATACTATTTATTGTTCAGTCCATTAGCTGGATCCTGTTGGAGCAAACAATCAAACACAGCTGAAGCAGCAGCCTTTCAGTTCGAAGCTCCTAAATTTTGATCATTTCAGCTATGTGGCGTCCTCATAAGTTGAAAATGATTTCTCAGTGCAACTCAGAAGTTTCATTTGTTGAAAGGGGAAGTATGAGATGTCAAGGGAGGGCTCGGTTCTCATATTTGTGCTAAGCCTTAAAAACTGGCTACTAGGTCAGCCAATTTATGTCTCAATAGCTTTGGACTTGTGCAGCAGTCATTCTTTACTGTGCCTTCACAGTGACTCAGCCCAGGCAGATTTCCATCCCCCTTTTCCACCCCACTCCCCTGGATTAGTCATATGCAATTCTGGAGTATTAGAGAAGCTGTTTCTGGGCTTTCTGAAAATAGTTTTGATTATCAAAAGACAAAAGGACTTAATTCACACATAGCTTGTAACTTGGAGACTTCATTCTGAACAGAAGTGACATTCTGAACAGAAGTGAAAGCCTCTTCCTTTCCTTTAAAAAAGTCACTGTGATAAAATCAGTGACTGGATTTGTAAAGAAAAACATAATTGCATTTTTACACTAAATTCTGTTAGCACAAAAAATCAACTTAAAAAACCCTCAAAACTGATTCTCTCTCTCATGGCCTGTTCATAGCATTAATCTTTTTTGCATTGTTTTCACTTTAATTTTCTGTCGTCTTGCTTTTTTAAGTCCCTTCCCTTAAGCTTATTGCTGAGCACAGCTATAAAATTATCAAGCTGAAGGCTAAAACTGCTAAAGCTCCGAGTTTGGTGCTTGTTACACCTTGGAACTGCATGAGTACATTACAAGCAAAGAATTTCCATGGCTCCCCTTCAGCATCACAGTCTCAGCTGCTCATATGGCATCCATCTGTGGTCTTTTGGCAGCAGCCAGGGCTGCTGCATGGGAGTTTTTGGAGTTCAGAGCTAACCTCAGATCTGTCTTCCCATGACTCTGGAAGTTATGAAAATTCTTCATGGCTGCCCTGAAGTGAGGTATTAAAATATTACAGAAACATGAGATGGAATTAATAATGCTGCGAGTTAATAATGGGAATGTAAGTTTGGGGTTTGGGGGTTTTTTTGTTGTTGTTTTTTTAAATAACAAAGCCAATATCTTTGATTTAGTTTCCTTAGCTATGTGTTCTCTATGTGAAGATTATGGTGGATTTCCTATACACAGATATAAAAGGTGATTGATTCTTGTTTGATTAATTTGATTTATGCTGCCTTGCCTTTAGAAAAGGTAATAAAGACCATACAGATGGTTGAATCAAGTACATAGATCAGTATCAACAAGATTTAAAACATTTAAAGGATCAGAAGTCTCACTGCTTCTTACTTAAGGAACCACATTTAAATGGAGCTTTTCCTGCTTAAGTGGGAGTGTAAAAGTACAAAAGACTAGATAGAAAAAAGTGAGTTTGCAAAAGATAATTAGAATGAGATTACTATAATGAATAAAACCTGCAACTGATAGAATTATGAGAAGAAATGCTTTTTAAAAAAAAAAAAGATTGATGAACTTTTTGTGCTAGGCCTATATTCTTGTTAGGCTTATTGGGTTTCTGAATAATGCTGAAAAAAGTTGCCATCACTTCAGAGCAGACCAAGATGTTCCATTAGTATTTCTCCTCTGAATCTCAGAAGCAAAAATATTTGTGTGTCACAAAGACAGTCCATTAGTTACTAGGGAAGATATTACATAGATGAACACATTTTAATTACCATTCTCCTCAAACAAATGGTGTCCAAGAGAGCAAGAAGAATTGGCTGAACTGATTCCTGGCTTGTTAAAGTCTGGTTTTAATGCTAAATCCATGGGAAGTTATGGAAGACTTGAAAATGTGCTACTGTTCTGTCAGCATGCAGTGAGTATCCTATCCCACTTGTTGGTGTTGAAATCTGAAGCTGCCTGTGCTGTAGTCAGTCTGGAATTAAAGTAATGGACAAGTCTGCTAAAATACTAAAGGGATTACAGAATGAAAATGTAATTCTGCCTGGTAAATTTCCTTTGCAAAAAAAAATCCCTCTGCAGGACAGGATCAAAGTTTACAGCCCTATAGTTACTCATGTCCAAAGAAGAGAATGTCAAGATCACTTAGACTGACCTAGAAGTGAAACAAAAAAGATTAAGGAAATCTGTGGATGAAGAATATCACAGTAGATTTTTTGAGGTAGCATTTCAGAGGTTTCCAATATTCTACACAAAAGCTGGATTTAATTATTTCCCATGACATGTCTGAGGATTTGAGACTCAGTGAAATAAGTAATGGCTGTGGTTCTTACATTTGTACTGTTGTTCAACCCTGAAATGTATGTGGTACATGTTTCATGTCTACTGTGTCCATGAAATCTGAGGACATCCCTGCAGGTTTTGTCCTTGAGGTATCACTGCTGTGTTTTCATGTGTTCAGAGAAAAAAATCTCATTGAATTTCCACTCATATTTTCACTCATATCGCGTATTACTCTTTGTCTTTATCCTTGCATTGCTTTGAAATGAGAATTTGCCGTGCAAGTTCTGCACTGCATTCCCCCTTTTTGCTGAATTAGGTAAGGCAGAATAAAATCCAGGAATGAAAGGTGTATCAGAAACCAAAGATCTTTGAAAGTGCTGGGGCAGTGATGTGGCTTTTGACTCATATATCTGTTTTTAGGCTTATCATCTGCAGAGTGAAGAAACGTGATCACTTTGAGATGGAGAGCAAAAAAAAAAAAAAAAAGAGGAAACTGGGCAGTTTCTTGATTTTCATAATAAAAGCAAGTTGAAAGATGTGATCTTTTGAAACCAAAACATGTGAGCAACCTTAGAACCTTAGAATTTAGCAGAAAGAGTTGTTCAAAATTGGACAAATACTTTGAAGTTTCTTTAGAGGAACCCTGTTGAAAGGGTTTGAGAGGAGTTTGGGCTTGTAGCTTTTGCCAGCAATTTTCCATTCTGGAGAGATTAGAGCAGAGGTCAAAACTTAGACACTGGAAGTGAAATGGATATTTCATGTCTTGGTGTTTGAATTTAGTGGGTGCATTTTGAGACTGGGAAAAGCAAATTATTATTTTCTCCCTGTAAGCTCTCAGTGGTGGCATCTCTGGGAATGAGTAAAACTAGTTGTGGGGTTGTAAAATTGTGTGAAACATTGTTTTTTGTGAGGTGTGTGGAGGTTGGAGATGGAAGTGACAAAAGAAGGACACAAAGCAGGAAACCTCTGTGTGAGATAAACTGGCACAGGGTCATCAGCCTCCCTCGGGGGCAGATGGGGAGAAGGACTGGGTTAAGCTGGGCAGTACATGTCTTCATTAAGGCAGAGCAGCTGTAGCTTGACATTTTGGTGCTGTAGAACCGGGATTGGCCAAAGTTCATTTTGGATCCTTTCGGGTTTTGCGCGTTCGCAGCCCCGCGTCTCCTCTGGCCCGAGACCATCAGTGCATGTACAGTATAAAGCTGAGAAAATAGTGCCTTGGACAAATGTGCTCTCCGTGTCATGTTCAAAACAAACAGGCAGTGTATTGCTGTGGCAACCAGACAATAAACAAGTGGAAAAAAAAAAAAAGACAATCTCCCTTAAATTCACAGTGTGTGAGCAGTCAGTTCATTTAACAAGATTATCTTGTGTAGTGTGTGATGACCATGTTGTAGCAATGCTGGGTATCTGTACAACATGTCTGATATTTCTCAGCCTTCTTTTTATCCCTCCAAGTTTATATTTCAATAAAGCTGAGAAATACTGTGTGAATGTTTAGGATGTTGCATAGTTAAAGAAAAACACGGCACAAGGTTGGCTCTGATGGTCTTAGAAACGTAACATAGAATGGTGTCTTGTTTCATTTTTGTTCCTTTTTTTTTTTCCCTCCAGACATCACTCCAGGTTCACAAACAAGCCAACAAAAGGAGTTAAGCTCAGTCTTTAGTCCCTGCCTATGTACCTTAGCAGTGGATTTTGGAGCTGCTGTGAAGGCTGAGCTGGCAGGCGGGGAGGCAGCGCCGGTCCAGGACAGGGTGGTTCCTGCTGGTTACTCACCCACTGGACAAAATGCTGGAAAAGCTTGCAGCACTGTTCTTTTCACCAAGTTCCTGAGTTATGAAGGACTTCTGTGCAGCTCTGGTTGCAGGCCATCACTTTTATTGTGTCTCATTTGTTTTTGGAAGCATCTTCCAGAGTTCTCGTTGGTGGGTTGCAGTTACTATAGTGGTCTAATGCAGACTGCTTTGGAAATACTCTGTGCCAATCTTTAAAATAATTTCCTTAGTATTTGTAAGTCTTCTAGCAAATCTTTAGACAGCTGAGACTGATCCATCTCCTCTTCTGAATCTGAAAAGCAAAAATATTTGTGTGTCATGAAGACTATCCATTAGTTACTAAGGAAGATATTACGTAGATGAGCACACTCAAGTTAGTAACTTGTTGAATTTTTCGTGGAATCAAGACTATTAGATCAATATCATTCCATGATAATTTTGTTGGCACGTTGTTTTATAAAGTAGAAATGTATGCATTCACTTTACTTCTCTTCATGTTCATTCAAAAAAGGCCATGTGAGTTGATAATATAACTGGTTAAATATAACTTCTCAAAACTGGTTACAAATTGGTTATATTCAGGCTATTGAAAATAGGCTGTTTTCATTAACCTGCATGGGTCTGTTCTTCCTGATCTGGGTAATGAACAGAAAAACGTTGAGTGCTCCTTGGGTCATTTGTAAATAAAAGCAGGGCAACAGCCCTGTGCTGTAGGTGTCAGATGTGGTGTTTCCTCAGCACCCCCAAGCACAGGGTGGGATTGTTGGGGTTGTTCTGTGCAGGGTCAGAACCTGGACTTGGAAGGGACCCATCAGGATCATCAAACTCAGGATATTCCATGATCCTAATAAAGTCCCAAATGTGGCACCCTCTTGAGCCCCTTGCTGTAAGCATCCAGTTAATTTAGGAGTATGGGACCACTGAATTAATTAAAAAGTAGTCTCAGCTTTACACCCAGACTGTTTTCTCTCTCCTGAATTGTATGACAAGTGCACAATCTTGCAACATGTGGGAAAGATAAAAAATACTAAAAATCTTGATGTAATTGGTTCAGATTGGAATTGCTTTAAGGCCTTGCCCTCTAGCTATTTCAGTTGCAGGTTGACAGTCTGAGTGAATAAAAGTTCCAGTCTTCCCTTGAAAGAAGTTTCTTTTGACTCTGGTACTAAGGCTCATATAAACTTACATTTTATTTCTTTCTTGGCTCGACAGGAGAACCACAGAGACAGGACTGTGCTCTGAGCCCCCTCTGAGTGGGGCTGAAATGGGGTGTAACTCCTGAAACCTGACTGCTGTAAATAACAGATCCAATATAAGGCAATTGCTAGTCCTGAGTGAACAATGGAAGTATTGTGTATTTACATCAGTTTTAAAACAACCAAAAAAAAAAAACAAAACCAAAAACCCATACACAGGAGCACCATTTTTGTAAGGAGAAACATCAAAGTGATGGTTTTATGTGGCTTGATAACAGAAATGCACATCCTCTGAGCTCGCTTCAGGTGTGCTGGTTGAGATTGAAAAGTTGATGGGTTTTTTTTTTTACAGGTACCTCGAATTTTAGGTCAAAAATTGTTTTCCAGGTCAGCCTTGCAAGGAGAATAATCTCAGTAGCTGTAGGCAAATGGAAAGGTGAGATAAAAATAACAATTAATTCCTACAAGCTTGGACTTGATGAGGCTTCTTGCACAGCCCTACTGGGCAGGAGATAATTTCTGAGAAGAGTGATTCTGCCTTGTCAGGGAGGAGCTGACCCACTGGGAGGGGCAGAAAAAGCTGAGGGGAAGGTTTCAGCTGCATCATAAAAGTTCCACTTTTACAAATTCAGTGATTCACTGGCGCTGCCTGGTGACCTGAGTCACTGCATGGAGCGGGTGGTCACACCAGCCAGCCCCATCAAAGGCCACTAATTACCTAATTGCTACTAAAAAGACAGCTGTTAATAGCTCTCACTTTTCATTCAGCCCTACTAAATGCAGGGAATAATGCAGGCTGAGAAGTAATATCGAGGAAAAATTAATTAATTTTCTTTTTTTTTCGCCCCCCCAATTTTATTGACAAATTGGATTAAAGCTGCTCGCTGCCACCATATTGTGATGGAAAGGCAATTAATGGACTTAGGACAAGCTTTCTGATGTTGGTAACTGGATTATTATACATGAAAAGTAGGTTTCAGGCTGTTCTAAGGACTGAGGGAATCACATTAGCTTTACTGGGCTAGCGTAGGATTTTTGGTGGGGAAAGTCGTTCTGGAATTAAATGCTACAGAGAAGGAGAAAACTGAAAAATCATGCAAATTGTAGGGCTTAGCTTCCTTGAGGTTATGGTCTACTTCCTGTATTTGTTGATCAAATATAATTTTAATTATGTTTCACATTTTTTTGCACGAAGTTTCTGTGTATAACAGTGGCATCTAGACCCATTTAGACCATGTCTTAAAAAAGTATTGGTATGGGAAGGATCCAAACTAAACAATAATATACAAGATTTGAAGGCAAAATGAATACATTTTACTAGTTTTCTTAAAATTGTTATTTATTTGGAGTCTGCCTACCATCGTTGCCTAGCTGAGCAAGAATTTTAGCTTTCATTCAAGTTTTGGCAGTCCCCATTGCGAACATCAGGGGAAAAGCTTAAAAATGCATGGTTAAACAGCTAAAAAATACTGAAAACCATATAGAAAAAAAGATAAGAGTTAATTAAAGTTAACACTTTCAAAAAAAATAAATTTTAAGCCTATATTACGATTTTGGAGCAATGAAAAGTCTTTCTTAAGTTTTTTTTTTTTTTTTGGCTGGGTCATTAGTGCTGGAGTTTAGCGTGAAGAAAGGAAACAAGTATTTGTTCTCCTAGTGCCACTACTGACCCCTTCCTTCACATTTCTTTCTGAATGACAACGATTTTAAATGTTTAAATGAGAAAGGACAAATTCTTAAGAAAAGGGGTCGAGGACTTTAGAGTCTAACCTGTGGAGAATGTGAGTAAAAGTTGGAGAAGTGCTCATTAGCACTGCCAAAAGCAAGAAAAAGTGGATGCTGTGCTTTGTTAATATTCTTTTTCAGCAAGGGCTGAGGTTGTCTAATTCAATTTTGTGTTATTGGAGGAAAATTTGAAGGCATGTGGCTTGTGGGCCATCTGCTCTGAGGAGATACTTGTTCAGGTAACTTTTAAGTTAAATAATCATGATTTCTATAGGTCTGGAAAGGAAATGGTGTAAATAACTGATTTGTCACTCACATATATACTGCAAAAAACTGTTCAGCTTCAGGTTGAAATAGAATTGTTCTTGTGTGTTGTCACTTTTTAAATGCAGGTGTTGGAATAAAAGAAACAAGTTGAGAACAACACTTTGGTTTTAATTAAATTCTGTTTCTCTGTTAATTTTTTTCAAAAACAGTGAAGTGGCTTCAATTTGAACAATACTTCAAACAAGTAATCTGAGTTAAAGGAACTACTCTCAACTTCAGACACATTCATCTGTACTGATAAACAAGTGTGAAAAATTGATGGGAGGGAAATTGTGACAAAAGCAGTGGCTTTTTGAAGGAAAGGAGAAAAAGTGGAATAGTGGAAAGAAAAAAAGAAGGCAAACTTCTCATTTTTGTGTCTCAGTTCACAGTGAATTTGTAGAGATTTGTAGCAGAAAGGCACAATGAAGCTCACACTTGCAGAAGGCTATTTGAGTTTTGTAATTCTTGGTGAGGCCTAAGAAATGGCTGAAGGATGACAGTTTTATCTGTTACAAGATAATTAAACCCACTGAAATTGTGGTGACATTTGTCCTTTGCTGTTCTCTGTTTTCTCTTTGCTGAAGACAGAGTTGGCAGCTCAGAATACAAGGGCAAAATGTTTTGGGGTAGGTGCTGTGATGCTGAAAATGAAGTATTTCAACAGCCAGACAAAATGCATTTGTAATGCTCTGACATTAATTTCTGCTCAGTCACATTACCAGTTAACACCCTAGTAGCTGAGACAATGTAAGAAAACCCAGTAACAACTGGCAGTGTGTGACCACACCATTGTCTGGTCACAAATTCAGGAAAGCATAAACAAAACAGTGAAAAGGGAAAATTTCCACAGACTAAGGGTGACCCTGTAGGCAGTGGTTCTGCTTTTCAAAGCATTGGCCAATGCAGATGTTGGAATATCCAAAGAAAAGAAAAGGTAAAATGTGCAATATTTTTTAAATTTACATTTTGATTGCCATTTTCAGATGAAACACTGTAATCAAATTTCCAGTGTTTATCAAAATTCTCATTCGACTAATTTCCCTGATCTTTCAATAAATATGGTTGGTAGATGCATTGTTTTCCATGTGTTTCTTCATAGTCTTTTTTGTTGGACAATATGCAAGTGAAAATGGAAAGCACTCTATTTTTTCGGTTTGTTTTAAAGAAATTGCCATGTTACATTCAAACAAGAATAGAAATCCTGAGCTAGAGTGGAAAACCACCTTAACACAATTAGAGATCACTACTATCTAGTCTTTTGAGTATTGTGTAATTGCTGTTAAAATTCTCTTAAATTCACAGGTTTTATTTTTTATTTTCCATTAACAGGAAGTATGAACAAACAGCCCTGTTAATGGAAAATAAAAATAAAGGTAAAATGCTGGGTTTGCACAAGTAGTTATGCTGTATCTAAAAGGTGCTGTAAGCTTACATTAGTGATTAAAAAGAGAGCCCACAGGACTTGAGTATTTGCTGATACTTTACGTTGTCTATGAATTGGAGTAGTGCTTGAATTGGAGTAGTGCTTGAATAGTATTCCTTTATTTTCTGTCCATGGTAACCATGACAAATTAGCCCAAAACATTCACTGTCACTAGAGAACATAAATCTTTCTTTTCTAACATTTTTTGCTGCATGCAATTAAAATAAACAGTTTTATTTCCTGTAAGCCCTTGTGAAATAGCCATTATGAATCAAACATTGAGAGTTTCACTCTCACGCATGAAAGTCTCTGAACAATGTATATTTTGGTACATATTGAACATTTTCTGTAAGCTCCCATAAATAAATCCAGGAAATGTCGGTCCCTTGAGTACTACCTTCATTAAATCTGGAGCAGCTGTTGTTGAACTTGCACCCAAACATATAATGGAGTCCTTGACATCAAAAACTCTTCCATGGCTGGCATATTATTGTAAGTCTTTGTAAACACACATTTGTTCTGAAAGAGGGCTGATTCTATCAGAACTACAAACTGGTTGCTGCTGTGGAAAATGGAACTCTGAACCCATTATGCTCCAGA
>JANRMJ010000080.1:1675947-1697610 GCA_025584955.1 Alethe diademata
GCATTATAATGATAATAAATGAAAGTTGTTTCCTAAGTGGGAACGCTGCCACTCAGTGATGCAGTTAGCCCTGCGAGATTGTGTGCTGACAACCTAATTGATCTATTCTCTCCGCAGCAGAAATCCCCTTTTTATCTCTCTAAGTAGGCGTTTGAAGAGGTGCTTTTACCTAATCTTTCGGATTTACCTGCCTTGAAACCTCACCACCTCTTGATGTTGAACTTCCGTGTAAATTATCACGGGCTGCTGCGTTTTCCAGCTCGAGTTTTACTCTCCTGCCTAAAGGATCCCGAGGAATCTTCCTGTCGAGGGAAGGGCACGATTGGCAGCGGCCATCGGAGGATGGCAGAGGGAAATTTCATTTCTGGGTGATAAAGACCCAGGGTCTACATGCAAAACGTGCCGGGAAGAGGGAGGAGAAGGGTCCGGCCAAGCTGCTGTGTCCCTCTTGTAGGATTTGGGAGCGTGGCAGCCTCTGGGTGGACAAGTGGGGTGGTTCTGCCTCGGGGTGGATGCAGGAGCTGTGGTGGGAGAGTCATAAAGGATAAAAACACAGGTGAAGCTCAGCGTTGATGCCTTCTCTCGTCACCTGGAGCTGTTCAGAGGGATCCCTCCGCCCGTGTGCTGTGGGGATGGATGCAAACATCCTGCACAGGGATGTGAACTGCTGCAGGGTGTCTGTCCCTGGAGAGCCTGGGCAGGGCAGGGGGAAGGCACTTTCCCCCCTCACCATGAGTTCCTGAGGCACTTGGCAGGGCGAGATTCTTCTTCTCAGGTCGCCAAAGCCCAAGATAGAGGTCGGAAGATGGGTGCAAATCCGAGAAAGATGGAGAGAGACAAACGAATTATTCATGCGGAGAACTGGAAATGCTGCCCTATTCCTTCCTTTCATACAGCGCTCAGCCCTGTAACCCGTATTTTTGGGGTGTATTTGTAATGTAAATTGCCTTCTGCGTTAAGGCCAGGGAGGATCTGAGCTGTCATCTGAACTGTGCGGTAGCTCTGGCACTGGGCCGGGGTTTATTTCAGAGCTGCACCACAGTATCCAAAGTCTGAAGGCAAAAATTAACAGCGCTGCCATCACTTTTCCCTTTAGGTATTTGCTGTGTTAGGCAACTTCTGAGATTCAGGCTTTATGTGGCCACATCCAACACTGCATGTGGCAGCAGCGTGAGCTCACTGGTGAAAGTGAACTATAATTTATTAGCTGTACCAGGAGCTAATAAACTAGCTTCCCCCGTAGTTCCACAGGGTTTTGATGCATGATACACCATAACGCTGCAACCCAAAGGGGTGTAACCACAGAACCAGGATCTTACCCATGGAAACCGTTGTTTCTTAAAAGTTAAACACTTCACATTTTTATCTTCTGGTCTAAGTCATGAGGTAAACGACGAAAAGACGTGCGCCCTTGCTCTGACAGAAGTGAATTTTGGATGCTACAAATTGCTTTCCTATGAGTGCTCTTTCTTGCTGCTACTCCTTCCTGTAATTACACTGACTTTGTTTGCCAGATGTTCAGTGACAACATCATACCGCTGTAGTCTGTTTTCCAGTTGCTTTATTTGTTCCTAGGACAACTCCTTTCTTGCCTTTTCTTTCGGGGAGGAAATAGACAAAGGGGGAAAAAAAAAATCCTTTTCAAATGTTTTAAAGTGCAAAGAGCGGGACAATGGGTTTTGCCCTTCTCTCTGTCTAACTGAAACAATGAAAGTCCTGCACTTTAATCTTCTTAGCCCCGGGGGTCTTCTAATTATTGCAGCTGTTGCACAGGCTTATGCATGGTGAGTCCTCCTTCCCATTCATCTCGGAGGCTCTTTCATGTCCATTAGCTCCTCACTGGAAATAGAGGAGCCTCCAGCTCTGAGAATAGGTGAAGTTTACCTTGTGGATCAGGGCGAGCAGAACAAAGCATTCCCCGAGTTCCTTTCCAGGATTTACAAATGACCAAAGGCTCTTCTTTGCCTCTGAGAAATCCACTTTAAATTGGCTGGGGGTATTAACTCTTTAGTCCTGCCTCGTTCAGGTGTCACACGGCTCTGCCAGGGTAGGAAGGGCAGTGGTGCTTCCAACGTGGAAAAAAAAAAAAAAAAAAGGAAGGAATGAGAGGTGAAATAGCTGGTTGTGGAAAATGGACTCATGTTTAAGAAGCAGGAAGCTTTTAAAAAAATATAAATACAGCTTTAGAGAAATAAGTTGCCATCCTCTCTAAGGGAACAAATCTTTGGGGGCTGTACTGAGAAGCAGAAACTCTTGTGCCCAGTTTGAAGTCATATACTATCACTTAAGCAATCTTGGAAAAAATTTGTAAAAAAGAGGCAATCCAAATTCACAAAAAATACATTGCAATTAAGTTTAAAACAACAAACTTAATTATTTCCTTCATATATAATATATATATTATAATATAATATATATATTCTTCATATATATATATTGCTTCATATATAATTGCTTCATATACCTGGCCATTTCTGACTCAGCATAAAATATGCTTTATTACAGAAATGCCAATGTTACAAAAAAAAGAGAAAAGTTTTACAATGGTTGTGTATTTTCACAAATAACATATAGAAAATCCAGTTGCATAGCTTGTGAATATTATTATGGGTTCATAGTTATAAAACAGGGTAAATATTTTATCTGCCTCTGTTGGGAGCTGGGTAAAAGTAGCCCATTTTAAAATTCTAGATCCAGAACACCAAACAGGCCACCTAAACTCCTGTTTTTATTTACTTCTGTGCTGCTAGTATGGCAATCCTCGTTTATACCAGCAGGTGTTCTGTTCACAGTTTCACCCACTGCTACTAAATTCTGAGTTTATTAATATAAATACTTTTATGCATACTGCATGTTAAAAAATGTAGATCTCCAGGTAATATTTTTTGTGATTTTAAGGTTTAAATGCTGCTGTTGCCTAAGTCTGTGTTCTAGGGTGGTTTAGCAGTGAGGCTGTGGGGATCAGGGTGTCCCCCATCCACACTGAAATGCTCCTTTGGCTCCCAGCACAGGATGAAGATGCCCTTTGGAAGCTGTCCCTGTTCTCTGCTTGTTCTTGAAATCTGCCCAAAAATTTATTGGAACAGTGTAGTGGGGCCTGAGCCAAATAATGCAGTGAAATAACATAACAATTTAACATCCTTAATGAGTGAATTTCAGGCACCTGGAAATGTAATGATACAAACACCAGCCGTAATTTTCCGGGGTGTATTCTTCACTTGCCACTGTTGCCAAACAACACTTGGATTCATTTGAAGCTGAAATTACACTGTTGCTTGGAAGAAGCTGTTCGTGATAGGTTTTGTCAGTTCTAAAAGGCATTTTATGGGGATGCTGGTGGTGTGCAAGCTTCCAGTTAGTGGCTGCAGCTGGTGTGTGACTCCCTATTAAATGATGAAATATGGGGATTCCCAGCCTTTCTTCTTTTATTTCCTGTTTCTCTGCAAGTGGCTTTGATAAAAAAATGATGTCTGATGGCTGAGTAGTTTTCAGATAGTATTTTCTGTATTAATTTCTTAGTGAATCATGACAAGAAGAAAAATGTGTATTCTCTGCTTATTTGCCATATGCAGATTTTTGATGACTGCCTAAACTTTACTGAATTTGCCTGCATGGGAAAAAGACTTCTAAATAAGTTGGAAATTCTTTCATCAACAACTTGATAAATGACCTGTATTTCTATTTGTTTGTAAACTAACAGACTTTATCTTTCAACAATGCTCTAATAGTGAATTGTTGTAAAATTAATTATTGCTACAATGTCACCATTTTCCCAAACTGTATTACAGTATGTTATTTCCTCATCATGATTCCTCATGTTTCCTCATCCAGTGAAGCCATCAGAGAAAAAGAACATTTAATGGTTTAGGGGCTTGTTTTGTTTTGTTTTGTTTCCATTCTGTGGATGTTTTATGGTGTTGAAACGCTTCTGAGGATTTTAGAGTGCAATTAGGTATTGCAAGGGACATGCCTTTGATGCTAAACTGTAAAAGACAGTGGTAATAGGGGGAAATGATTTTGTAAGGTGGGATGACTGTTTTCTGCCACTTCAGTGCCCTTTATGGTTTGTTCTAGCTGTTGTCAGATTCAGTGGGAATTGTGTGTGTGTTGAAAACAGAATGTGGCTTCTAGACAGATCCTGCTTTAAACAAAACAGACTGCCCTCTCCAAAGGTCTGGCATACTCCAGAAATTGCTAAAATTGTCAAGGTCCTTTTCAGAACCAGAAAAACCCCAAATAAAATCACACTTTTGTTTGTTTTTGTTTGTTTGTTTTTTTGTTTTTTTTTTAATACCATTTGTGGCATGTGCAGGAAAATATGGCTATGGAAAATTGACCAAAAAATCTCTATAAGTGATAAATGATATATTTGTAGTGATCTTTAATGTGTAGAAACAGACATCAGGACCATCACTGATTGACAAATTTGCTTAAAAAAACCACATTTTTGGGGGTATTTTGTCATTACTGGTAGCAGCCACTAGAGGGGGAACATCATTTATACCATAACATCTCACCTTTTTGCACTATTTCTCATTCTACCTATCTGTTTTCAGCATTGTGAGAGGACCTAGGTAAGGTTACAGAGTGGTGGTGGCTGGAGGAACAACACAAAATGTGCCACTAATTGGGTTTTTGGGTTACAGAGTGGTGATGGCTGGAGAAACAACACAAAATGTGCCACTGACTTGGGGTTTTTGGGTTACAGAGTGGTGATGGCTGGAGAAACAACAAAAAAATATGCCACTAATGTGTTTTTTTTTTGCCTTCTCAGGTGTGGTGTTTCACTACCGGGCTGCCACGAGCAGGTACACCCTGAATTTCACACAGGCCCACCAGACCTGCCAGGACAATGGTGCTGTCATGGCCAGCCCAGAGCAGCTGAAAGCAGCCTATGAGGATGGGTTTGAGCAGTGTGATGCTGGCTGGGTGTCTGACCAGACTGTCAGGTGAGGCTTTCAAAACACCTCTTCACTCTCTTCCCCAAAATTTGTGTGCCTCACCTGTGCAGGCTTGAACTGCTGTCTTGACATAATTGAAGCCTTGGAGTGGCTACCTAGAACAGAGGCTAGATAAGATTGAGAGAATAAAGAGGGTATTTGTTAAAGACCTTCAATAGATTCACTTTGGGCAGTCAGAAGCCTCCCAGAGGCTACACCAAAGATGGTCATGAGTTTTTCAGACAATTATGTTTGGTCCATTTACATATCAGGGGTTAATTGTCTAATTACAGCTTCAGGTGATGAAGTAATTTACCCCCATTTGCTGACCCCCACCTCACTGTTGTTTGTACTTTTTGGGGCCTGAGGCTGTAGGGTGTCCTTGGACCACAGGCCCAGAGGAATTGTTTTGTGTGACCAAAATGTGAAGACACTAAGCTAACACTCTATATAGAGTTTAGAGCTATACCCTAAAGCAGTGCAGGGTTTGAAAGATAGAAAAGGCTAAAACCCCAAGGCATCATAATGACAAATTTTCTGCATTTCCAGGTATCCAATTAGACATCCAAGAGTTGGCTGCTTTGGAGATAAGATGGGAAAGAAAGGAGTCAGGACGTACGGGCGCCGCTTCCCTAACGAGACTTACGACGTTTACTGCTACGTGGAGCACATGGAAGGTGAGAGGCAGGGTCTGCAAAGCCTGGGAGTGCACTGCAGCACTTAAAAAGTGACTGGGGAGCCTAATAGGTGGAAGAGCAGAGAAGGAGAAAATTCCATTTAAAGTAAGTTTTGGCTGCTCTGGATCTGGAGGGGACTGCCGAATGGAGGGAACCTGCGGTTTGTGGTCTTGCAGGTCCTAATTAAAGGCCAGTGTGGAGTCTACAAAGAGGCAGCCAGGGTTCAAGCTGCCCACAGTTAGTGCAGCAGATCTCACAAAAGTTGCTGTTGAAGCATCCTATTTTTGGAATGTTACATAAAAGTATTTTCAAAGAAATGCATTTTACGTTTGAGAAACTGTATATGCTATAGATAAGTATATGCAAAGATAGATGCAGCATATGTGCTAACTGTATTATAGTTAATAAAATATGCAATTAAGTCTTTTTATATGTCCATGGCATAAAATCAGACAGATATCGAATCGCCATCTATGTTTAATAGTATATTTTCAATAATGGGCCGCCTCAGATTCAGAAAGAAACAAACAAGAAAGAACACTCTGTAGTTTCTGGGTCTTGTTTAGTAAAATTATTACAGAGATGCTTTGCAACCAGGAGTAAAGTACATTTTTGACTTACTACAGTGCCCTTAGTGTGTCACATTGCTTCTGTTTTACAGGTTTTTATTCCATGCCAGTTCCACAATTCCTTTCTTAAAAAAAACCCCTGATGCTACACCTCTCCAGGGATGATCCTTGGCTGTTACACATTTAATTTAGTGCTCTTAAAGTCAGCAGAACAATAAATCAGCCTTGGCTCTGAGCAGGCCTGCCTCTGTAGGTGTACATATATTTTAAAAAATCAATTGCAAATTGCAGGTGTTCAGGGTTTGTTCGTAATCTGTCTTAGATATAGATTAGGTCATGCTTTTTTTTTTCTCCTGCTGGTGAATTACAGAGATTTCAGTTACTGAAATCAGTAAGTTTTTTATTTTTAGTAGCTGAGGATCTGTCCTAGACAACTTGGAGATTTATGCAATACAAGCAACAGAGGTGTTGCAAAGCCTCCAGAAAACATATATGCTTGAGAATTTGTAACTTGAGCTTGAAAATTAAGTGACAGAATTTTGTTAGTGCTTTTCATTGTCTTAATTTTAGTTATGTCCTGTTTGCATCTGTCAGTGAGCAGCACGTGTGAACATCTACAATTCATGACATTTGATCCTCCATCAGTCCTTGATAGGACTGGATTCTGAATCTCCTCTAAATCAACATTTTTAAATTCAGTTTCTGTCTTTCCTAGTTTATCAAGAGAAGGTTTAGTGAAAAACCTAATCTTTATAATTCCTGTGTGAAGAACAATCCCTTGTTCCTTTCCCTCTTCAAGAATAGAGAAATGTAACTAATGCAGAGAAGATTGTCCTGTGTGCCTGTGAGCCAACAGTTTCTCAGGGTCAAAAGCTGTCACTAAACTTTAAAAAATAAAACTTAAGCATTTTTCACTGAGACTGATGGTCTCTGCTTGGAATATCCTAGAACCAGACTGCTGTGTGGTTCAAAGAGTGAACTGCAGTAACTGTGCAGTCCTCATGGATGAAAATGCACAGGTCCTCAATTTTTCATGGACTTTAATTGGTTCTTCTTCCTTATAAAATTTAATTTGCCAAGATTTATGACCTTTTTTCCCTCTCTGGATGCATCTACACCTCTATCACACTGTTGTGGCCTATCAACTGCACTGTGGTGACATGATCTGCTTGCACATGAAACACCCAGATTTTAACAAATATATAAACCAGAGCACAATATTGTACTGCATTCATTATATTGAACAAGTTTAATGCCAGATTATTATAATCATTAGCCAAGGACACTCCCCAGCTTTTTCCTTTTGTTGTTATTGGTTGTTTTTTTGGTTTGTTTGTTGGTTTGTATTTTTCTTTTTTTTTGGTTGGTTGGTTGGTTCATTTGTTGGTTATGTGTGTGTACATGAGAGAGATTTCATAATTTTCTCATTCTCTCAGAAGTTTTAAAACCATCAGCAGTGTCCAACAACTTCTGTGACCTCCAGGAGGAGTTTATGGGTGTAGGGCACAACAAGAGTGTAGGTAGGTTCTGCTGACAGGCAGAGGAGTTAAATTAGTGTGTTTGGATGAGGAAAAACAGGCACATGCCAGGAAGATATGGTGGTGTAGTGCAGGATAAACCATTCCTCAGTGCCTCCACAGAAACTTGAGCCTCTGAGCCACACTCCCTTTTTCAGGTGGGGCTGAGGAGCCAAGGGGGCTTTGCCTGTGTAACAGGAGTGGTTTCTGTTAGGCAGAGGTTAATTTCAGGTGAGGAGGAGCTTTTTAGGAGATACACTGCATCTATGAGTTTGTGCTTCAGGACAACTCACCCACAGAAGGTGGAAATTTAGGTGGACTGTCAATGGAGTTGTTGGAAAGTTGAGCTAAACTAGATTGCTGTGTTGGTGGAAAACTTACAGTTCAAGAGCCAAAATTATGCCAGATTTCTGATGGCCCTGTCCACCAAAGGTTGACCCTGCAAGGTGTGACCTTTAGCTCATGACTTAATTAGTAGCAAAACAAATCCAAGGCACTTAGGGTGTGCTTAAATACGTCTTTTCCCATGTGAATTTTAAAGCTTATATCTGTGTACCCTGCCCTGATTCAATGCCAAATCTATTAGACTTGCTTGCACAAGGAGGACCTTATTTGGAGGGTCTGTGTCAGTGGAATGACTATTCATGGCACAAGCCTGACTAATGATATCAAAATTTGGGCTATAACGAGGATGTCACCATGGAAGTCATTGAACACTTATTGGTCTATTGGCTGTTGTTTGTGTGTTACCCCTGAAGGCCATAAATGGTGGTGGGAATTCTTGCAATACATTTTAAAACAAATGTGCATTGAATTTGCAGTACTAATTTGGATATTTGCACTGAGGATTTGTAGGAGCAACTCCATCTCGATTTTATTCCTTTTTGGCTGTATGGAATCAGGAAGTTAGCCAGAGACGCGGATTTCTCCTTAAATCACAAACTATTAGCTTTAATTGAAACCAGTTATCTAGGGTAACTCTCACCATTTCCTTGTTCTGAGGAAAGCCAGAGAGATTAAACACTGCACAATTCTAATTTAAATAGTATGAGTTTTGCTGCGACAGTCAGAAGAATAACTGTGGGAAGGATTGAAAATTTCTGAGCTCCTGGAGATCAAAATGAGAACCTGGAGTCAAAGTATCATTAAAAAGGTAGTAGGCATGGTGTTTTATTACAAACTGTTTTACATTCCTCATGTTTCCTCACTTATTTCAGCGTACCAGGCACCTACAGATACATTTCGGGTACTTTTAACTGCAGAAAGCAATTAACGACTAAAGATTTTAAAGTGATTGAGCTGCAAAGGTTTGGGTGAGGATCTCCTGACACCACCAGGGGTGTCTCCTGTCCTATAATCCCTTGGGTGCAGATGGGTGGTGGGTGAGGAAAGTTTGAATTCTTCAGACAAAGCAGTGAGACAATCCATCAGGATTGTCTCCTGGCCAGGCCCCCAGAACCCACATATGCCTGACAGAGTTATTTTTGGGGTGCCTGTGGGGAAGATTGTACAGCCTTCCTTCCATGCACCATCTCCCCCCTACAGTGAGCGCAGGGAAGAAGGAGAAAAACCAAAACCAGATGTCCTTTGAATACTTTCCACCTACTCTCATGCGGTTTTGCTGTTGTCATGGAAATTTCTGTGAGAATGATAGTCATAATTAAAGCAGTCATAGTCTAAAATGTGGCCTCAGGTGAGAAGTTTCTTCTGTGTTTTGGGCAGCTGAAGATCTCTGGAGTCTATTCTGCTGCTGGAGCAACAATTAGATTAGATTTCAAAACTGGGACACAGAGAAAATAGTGGTTTTTTTTCTCTAGCTTAGGGCCTGTGGTAGAAGTATGAGCCTTTCCATTATACTGGACATTTATCCAGCCTTGGATTGTGTGACATCATTCAGGGTTAAGTTCTCAAGAGGATTTCTGTTCAGCCAATGGGTCTGCACAGAATAGACTCAAGACATTCAGGGAAGTTTAGTTAAATCATTGCTGCTGTGCATCAATAGGAATCAACTGACTTGTTCTGACGTGCAAGAGAGAAAGACTTCATCTTGTCCAGCCTCCTGCTTTAAAGTTGAACCAAGCTGCCTAGATGTTTGTAGTTTTCCAGCCTGCAGAGTGGTTTTGGTAATTAGTGACTTTGTTCACCTCTTTATTACCCTGGTGTGTCAGAGAACCAGCTCTGAAGAGCAGAGAAAGAGAGGAGGGGGATGTGGAAGTCCTTGGTCCTGAAGGCACAAGAGTAAATGTTTTAGTCCTCAAAGTGGTCATGGGTGGTATTCCTGGTTCTTTGCACACTTGACTATGTCCTAGGAATGAAGTCTTGAACAGATTCCACGTTTTTGAGGGAAGGAAAGTTGTGATGGCAGCGTCTCATGACTGCCTGGGCTTTGACCTGCTGGCTGTGTCCAGGTGAGGAGCAGTTACTACAGGTTACAGGTGAGAAAATGCCCTTAGAATGCTCTATATAACATCAGAAAAGATGGCATTTTGTCACTCTTAGCCAGCTTTTGTCTCTGACCCAGGGCGCCCTGATCTGCAGCTGTACTCACAGAATCCAGGAGCTCTAACACTCCCAAAGGACATCTCTGCTTGATGAACTTGGTGGATTCCAACTCTCAGAAACAAATTAATAGGTCTGGTGGAGCTAAACACAGGCACATTGTGCATTAAAAAAAAAAAAAAAAAGCCCCCAGATTCTTAGAGGGAGATAGTGTTTCTTATCTTCAAACAAGCTATCACCAAGGAACTAAAATGAAAAGACGCAGGAAAGATTTGTCTTGGCTTTGGTTTTTCTGTTTTTTTTTTTCAATTTTAGAATCTGAGAGTTTAGCATGTCCTCCTGTGGGAACGATTAGCTTTTCATATAATTAATATCCCTCTGCTTTTTCTAATGTTTGGCTTTGGATGACAGTGAATGTTGTAGAATCTCAGCACCTGACCACAAGGTAAAGCTTGTGAGCACCAAATTCCAGATGGGACATAATAATCATAGAATCATTAAGGCTGGGTAAGAACAATTTTGAAATCATTAAGTCCAACCGTCAGCCCAGCACCACTACTTCAGTCAACACAGGTTGTGTGTTGGTTCTAGCCTGCCCTTCTTCCCACCTTGCTTTTAAGTTGTGTGATTAATGACATTCACATCTACCAATGTGCCTAGCTCACTGAGACATCTCTTGAGGAGAGAAAGTGAATCAAAGCAATGAAACTTGCTGTAAAATCAGCTGATGAGATTTGTAGAACTGATTCTTGTAGAACTTTTCCTGAGGGATTGTAGGTGAATCAGCTTTTGTCTTCAAGAGAAAAATCTGACTTTTTCATCTGCACCAATATTTTGGAAAGAGATGGAAAAAAAACCTGACTTCCATCAGATATCTCTTTTGACCAAGCAAAACAAACACATGCAAGAAGAAAATCCTGGGGATTCTTGGAGTGCTGTGACTGCTGAGGCTGCTCCATCAGCCTGGAGCTTGGTTTGGAACAGGAGCCAGCAATAACACACATTACATTACTGTCTGCAGCCTAAACACTGTCACGTTCTACACCCCACCCCCTGGTACTGCAGAACCAGTTTTTCTTCATCTGCTAGCCTAAGCCCTGGGCTTTGCCTGCACAGAACTGCTGAGTTACTCAGGGTGTGCTCCAGCTATAACAACAATGCACGTGGCTGTTTAACACACACAAAATTGAATTTGCCCTGCCTGGTGTTGGTGGCTATGTCATTTGTTTGTCAAGCAGACGAGTTTTCCCTCTTAATTTCCTTTTTTCCAGTGTTTTGGCTGGGAAGTTGAGAGGCTTCCAGCTTTATCTTAATAAAAACACTTTAAGAGTGTGGCAGGATTAGTCCTCCTGTTAAATATTTTGAAAGCACAACAGCTTTCAAAAACAGGAGTAAATTGTAGAGCCTGTGTGGATTAAATACATTTCATTAACTTCATAATTACTTTTCATGCTTCTTAGAAGTTCCTGTGGAAGGCTTGAGTCTTTTTGATACTTTGAAGAAGTTAAGATGTTTCAGCCATATGCTAGAAGTGAATGAAAACCCCAGGAAAACCCTCATATTTAGACTTTTTTTTGGTAAGGTGGTTTGAGAAGCCTGCAGATGCAGAACAAACTTTCAAGAGTTTCTGGATTCGTATGTCAAGCAAAGCCTTTATTAAACTCTTCCTTTGTTTTTCACATTTCATCCCAACAATTATTAAGCACATTAAGTGCACATTTAATCATAGAGAATTTTAATCTATTTTAAAAAAACTGGGGAGACAAATTGAGATGTCATAGCTCCTAGAGTAAATTACTGCTATTTGCAGTATGACTTTTGCCCATTACTCAATATTTTAAAACTAAGGATTGTGGAATCATAGAAAAATGCTCTCTAACTAGAGCAATTATAAGATTACATGTTTTAACATCTTTGCCCTGTATCTTATCACTAGCATTCCTGAAATAAATGCACATTTTTGGTATATGATGGAATTTTGCTGATTGCCCTGCTGCCTTTTTGCCTCCTTTATGAGGTTATTGTCACAAATTCTTGAATATTCCAATTAGGTGTCAAATACTTTGCATTTAACTTATTGAATTGTTTTGGTTACGATGTATTTTTTGTTAAATATGTGGGGGTTTTCTTTTTTCAGTTTCTTTTCTTTTTTTTTTTTTTAACTGTATTGGTTTGGTTTGGTTTGGCTTGGTTTGTTGTTTTTTTTTTTTTGTAAATAATCCTTGACAAAGATGGTATCTGTTTGACAGCAGCTGATTTTAAGAAATGAATGAAATAAGCCCATGTGGGGTCAGTAGAATATATTCAATGCAGAGAAAGGTATGACACTCAACTTTTGAGTGTGCAGGACTATCACTATTGCAGATACAGGCATACTCCAAGGCAAATTTGAGGCAGACTTCTACCTAGAAAGTGCAGCTTGGGTAAGTCAGTTCTCTGCAAAGTGACCTCTTTTAAAGGAGAGCCATTTTTTAAATCTTACACCAACATAACCCCTCACTAAGTTTCTCTGCCTTAACTGAGTAAAGATGACAGCTCAGAGGAATAAATAGCATTAGCTTTAATGATTTTGTGTGCAAGCTCCGTTTGGAGCCAGTGATCCAAATAACTTGATGGAAAAACTGCTTTTTTTAGTAATTTTGCATATTTACTCATTTTCTTGTGTATTCTATAAGCTTCCCTCAGAAGGAATGTTGTGGGATTGTCTGCAATTAGTTTTTTGTTTACAGAAGTCATGACAATTCATCGCTCTCCTTCACTTTTCTCACTTCCTCATCTAACTGGACTGATACCTGCTATATAATTGCAATTAAATTCCATTTTAACTGCTGATTTATACATCATGGCTGCTGTGAGAGGATCAGTGAACAGAGCAGAGCAGAGAGGGCTGCTCTGGAGAGGCCTTTCTTTGCTCCCCTGCTTCATGGTGCTGCTTCTGGGACAGGACTGTGGGATAACTGCATCCATCACTCTGCGCTGGATGCCTCACCAGAGCTGGCAGGCAGATGCAGAAGGATGTAACAAAAAAATGCTCATTATCTGTGTGGTCTGAAGAGCTGAATGAACCATTCTGAGGACAAATGGCTCTTTGCTTCCCTTATCTGTCACTCTCCACTCTCTGTCCCTCTACCTCCAAGCTGGAAGCTGCACACAATGTGTGCAAAGCAAGTTACACTATGGGATTGGTGCTGCAGCTGTAATAACAAATCAGAGCCTCTACCTAGCAGGAAAAAGAAAGCTGGCACCTTGCCTCCTTTCACACTTGCATTCCTTTCAGTCCCCAAACAAGTGTAATATTGATGTGAATGAAACTGCTCGGGGTGATGTAGTTTCTGTCTGCATTTTTCTGTGCTCCCTTCAGACCCGTGCAGGGGTAAGGCGGATTGCATGGCTGGTGTGGAAAAGCAGTGTTTCCCTGCAACAGTGGCTGTTGTGCCCTGGCCTGTTGTGGCTGAGTGAGGGCATCGCTGTCCTGCAACAAATATTTTAAATTTGGGCTTCTGGTTTTGAACACGCTCATTTTAGGTCTGGTGGGTTTCATCTGAAGTCTAGGCAAAAACTGAAAAATAATCAGTTTACTGCTTCATTCCCAGGACATGAACATGAGAGGCTTGACTTTTCTTTAGAGTGTTTGGGTGAATGAGGCAAACCAAGACAACTGCACAATGGTGCTTTACCTTGGAAGCAAAATATTCTATTTGATTTGTTTTAGTTTCCAACTGGATGGCTATTACTTACAAGCTGTTATTCCTTGGAAGCTGGACTATACTGTCAACGTTCTAGATTAATTCAGCTTCTCCACACAAAGAGGGCTTTATGCACGCAGCATGTCTTGTGCATTTCCTCACCTTTGTTTCCACATGGGGCAAGATGAAGACTGAGGGAAATCCAACTATAGAAGCTGCTCTAGAGCAGCCAGTGAAGAATATTTCCTGTTTTTGGGGTGTTTGAAGTGAGATTCTAGCAGTGCCTAAAAGGGCCAGGTAGGAGGCTTGCAAAAGTAGATTTGCTTTACAGAAAAAGTAAATTCTGATGGACTGGATTTAATTAACTCAGTTGAGCTGAGAAATCTACTCTAACAGGGGACATGGTGGAGCCTCAGGGCTGCTGTTAACTCTGCTAGAGACCAAGGGAGGGACTCAGTGTCCAGCCACAGTGTACTTCATGGCATAAAATTTGCTTATAAATGCTCATACTTTGTGGAAGTTTAACTTTCAAACTCAAGCCTGGAACATTTGGTTTACAGCTCTCTGAATATTTTTCTTTTTAAGGAAAAAAATGTTGCATTTTAGGCTATAGGAGAGCTGCAAAAAGGATAATGCAACATAGTTCCTGGTGTAATGGAGAAGCAGAAAGGGAGAGAGCTTTATTTAAAGAAACACTACAGTTTATGTAGGATAGTATGTGCAAAGCAGAATAGAAAAGACTCATTGGTCCAAGAAGACAACACCTCTTTAAAAACATGCTTTCTGCAAAATATCACGAGACACTCGCACAGCTCTCACTCACCCTGCAGGTGTATAATCATTGTTATAATTTCTTGTCCTTGTGCAGGCTGAAAAACCCGAGGCTTCAAGGCTGCTTTTTCCTGGTTCCCAGCTATATCCAACAACAAAAAAACCCTCATGTTTTGGGAAAAATCCCCAACTTTTCAGGACTCTGAGGGGAATAGCGGGGCAGGAATTGATTGACGGCAGAACATGCTGCTCACCTTTGTTATTTTTTTTTCCCCCTCTTTCGCCTCCAGATGAAGTGGTCCACGTCTCAGCGCCCCAGAAGTTCACCTTCCAGGAAGCCAGGGAGCTGTGCGAGGAGCGAGGCGGCGTCCTGGCTTCCGTGGGGAACCTCTACGTGGCCTGGAGGAACGGCTTTGACCAGTGTGACTACGGCTGGCTGGCGGACGGCAGCGTCCGCTACCCGGCCTCCGTGGCGCGGCCCCAGTGCGGCGGGGGTTTGCTTGGGGTGAGAACCCTGTATCGCTATGAGAACCAAACAGGCTTCCCTTACCCTGATAGCAAGTTTGATGCCTACTGCTATGAACGTAAGCATTTATTATTATTTTTTCTTTCCCGATCGCGGTTTCCAGCGCGCTTGCTGCGAGTTGCGGTTTCTCTGTCGCGCGTTTTGTTTCGGTTCTCACGGCTTGGGCAGGTCTTTAGAAACTAAGGAGAATTACAATAATCTTACAGTAACACTGCCAGGTGAAGACAGGCAGTTTTAAGGTAAGTTTCCAGCCTGAGCAGTGTTTTGACCCTGAGTCTGTGCGTGCTCCATATTTTGGTGCCAGAGAGCACCTTCGTATTTTTGCGTCTTGTCAATGAACTCAAGACAGACATTCAAAGCCAACCTGGGCATGTCACCTTCTCCAGGTGACTCTGCCTTGGCAGAGATGATCTCTGGGGGTCCTTTCCATCCACATCTATTCTGTGGCTCTGTGATAAATGTCCTAAAGGTGAACAATGGGTATTCTGTCTCCAATGATGGCAGCAAGACAAGCTGTTCACAGTCTGTGTGCAAGGCTGGCCACTTTCAGTCTCTCAGATGCCAATAATCTGGGGCCTGTCTCTGGATCCCAGTGAAGTTGTGCCATCACATTCTTTCTCTTTCTTACTCAGTGTTTCATGGGCCAGTGGGTGGTCTAAATTGCCTTTCTTACTGCTGCTTGTTTCCCTCCTGGTATTTTCACAGGCACTTCAAGCTCTTGCCACATTCACGTGGTAGACTTCACCAATCTAAACCAGATGTCCTCCACACCTATCAGCTTTCTTTCGGGGTCAAATATTGCCCTGTAACCTCATCAATCTTCTGTGCCAGCCTCCTGGCTCTGCTATTATGGTACAGTCTCTCCTTGCATAGGTTCCTGTTGCCCCAAAAGGTTCACCAGCTTCCCAGCTGAATATCCTGCTTCCCTGGGACTTGCAGCCTCAGCACAGGTGGGGTTGGACAGCTCAGCTATTTCCCTGCAGGCCTCTCTGTCCAAGGAAGTTCCTTGCTGCAAACAGCATGACTGACATTAACATTGAGTTAAAGTTCAGAACTTGGTCATTAACTATGAATATTTAGGTTTCTTGGACTCAGTCCAGTGACTGTAACTCAGAACTACTTGAAATGTGCAGTTTGTACTGTCCCCATTTTTGTGGATGATGAACTTACTGCAGCTGCAGATCTTTCCAGCTAAGGCACTGAAGATCCATTTATGAGCAAATCTTACTCTTTGAGAACAAATCCCGACATCTGCTGCAACATTATGATCTGGCTGTTCTCAGACAGTGTTGGTTTGTTGTTTTAATTTTCCTTTATAGTTTGTGGGTATGATGTTCCAAAACTTTGCATGTGGAAATAGTCCTAATGGAACTTCTTACAGGAAAAAGGACTTAAGTTCAGGAGTCTGTGCTCTAATCTGCAGAGCAGCATTTTGTCATATCACTCCTTCTGTTCCTACTCCAAATTGTTTATGACCTGTTTAAAGTGTTGTGGATAAAAAAGACTTTAATGAGGGTGTATTTCATAAGTCCCTCTAAAAGACTGGGGTAAGAACTGAACATTTTGCCTGTAATCTAGTCTTTAGTTAGGACAAATTCCAACCTGTTGTTTGTTTTTGTGAATTTCGCCGCTTTCAAGCAAAATGTGCCTTTAAAATGTTCTTTCCAGAAGTTTCAGTTAGCACTGTTTGTGGTAACATACCATTTGTTCCAAAAGTGACCTTGATAGGTATTGGGTTGTTGCCTTTTATTTAAAGGCTTTTCCTGCAAAGTCTTGCCCTTAGTATATAAAGAATAAATATGTCATCACTTTGCAACCCAGGAATAGACAGCTCAGGACTATCAAACTTTTTACAAGAGAAAATAAGACTAAAAAGAACCAAAATAGTTTGGAAGAGGCTGAGCGGCTCTCTAGCACTTTTAATTACAAACAACAGAATATCAGAATTAATTAAACCCTGCTGGCTAGTGGACTCAGGTTTTCCAGATACATCTGGCTTTGGGTGGGGAAATGCAGGGGTGTTATGCTGTACCCTCCTTCAGGGTGCCACAAATTTCAGAAGTTACTGAAACCTCTCTCTCCCTCTCAGAAGGTGCTTGGGAATCTCACAGGAACCAGCTGTGGCTCCTCACTGCTTTTGCTAAAAGATTTATGCAAGTGGTGAGTAATGAGACTCCCTGCCCAGCATCTTGGTCCTCCACATCTCAAGCAGCTGCCTGGTGCAGTGGCTTTATAGTGAGTCACTCTCTCCCACTGGGGCCTTGGACCCAGTCCCTTCTTTGGGGCAGAGAAAAGGGAGAGGATAAAAAAAAAAGAAATGGCTCTGCATGAGAGCAGAAGGCTTGAATTTAAGCCCTTTGTTTCAAATAATCTTTTATGTGGAAGTTTCTTCTGAAATTTCCCATTATCTCAGTTTCAGAGTTTCAGTCCATCATGAAATCTGCTGTCCCCCAGCTTGGCTTGCTTTGGGGTTGACCAAAGTGTAACCCCAGCCCCTGCTCACAGCTCTCACCACGTCTCTCTCACCCCATGGCTGTGTCTCTCTCCTCACCTGGATGTGCAGTCACTCCACAGCACGTCTGTGCCAAACCAGGCAGCTGTTCCAGCCCTTACAAAGACAAATTGTGCATTTGAGAAAGGGGATATCTCCTTCTTCATCCCTGCTCAGGCTCCTCGCTCCTGTTCCGTGATTATGAGTCTCTCTGATGGAAAAATCTCAAAATATTAATTTTAATTTGTGGTTTTGAGAAACCTCAATCCTTATTTTGAGCATTTTGCTTGCTTTTAAAGAGGAATCGTAGTTATTGAAATACGTATAAAACACAGGGAGCAAATTCAATTTAAAAATTATATTCACTAGTTTCAGTAGAGCAGCCAACCTGGACAACTTTTAAAGTACAGTTAAGTTCAGGATTTTAACTTCAGCAGTGTTATGGGTACAAAGTTATATTGTATGAAGTGTCTTGTCTTTATGAAAATAAGAGTGGACCAGACTAATAATACATGATTTAAAATCAAAAAGCCTTGTTAAAAACCCCTGAAACTTTCTCTCCTTTGATCACAAGTGCTTTTCACTGTTCAAAAACCACATGAGTCTAAGTTTCTGAAACATTATCTGTGTGTTTCGTTTCATGCCTCCAAGGCTTTTGCCAGACCTTTTCTTTCCATTTTTTTTTTTTCTCTCTTAGAGATACCTAATCTTGTATCTGATGGGGCCTGAAAAGGTTTCAGGTTAGACACATGATTAAGTACTTGCAACTCCTTGGAGGCCATCATCAGAGGGAAAGTTTTTCAAGTGTTAGCATATAAGACTTATATTAACATGTTTAAATTAAAAAAAAAAACAAAATTAGAAGAGCTCTTGATGAGCACTTATGCTAGTTTGTAAGAGATAAAAACATTTTATCATTAAGAAAATCCTTTTGAATAGATAACATATTTAATAATTAGTTATTTCAGAAAGTTATAGGGGATTTATTTAATCCTGTACTTTACTTCAGCCCCCCAGTCTCTCCTGGCCTAATTCACTGGACTTTGTAGAAATCTTGTCACAGACTGCAGCTGACTCTGGATGGGCCTGTTTATTCCACAGCACCTGTAGAACAAATTGCATTCCAGAAATGCACTAATCAAAATGCAGTCAGGTTTTTAACTTACATACCTGCAACTAAGCTGAACTTGATGAGCTTCGTATACAGAGGTGGTTGAGTTTTTTGAAACATAAATCTACTTTTTCCTGATTTATTAAAGCTGAATTCTTTCATAGACCTGTATTGGTTTTGGCGAATCTTTCAGCAAAACATTTTTTACTTTACTGAAAACACGTGTTGACCATTTCTTTCTGGATTTGTCCATTCTCTTTCCCATTTTTCTCTCTCATTTTGACTCTTTTTCATGCACCTTTATTGCTTCTCTTCCCTTGTACCACTTTGGTTTGGCGTCGCGATTTAATTTTGGCTGCAGATTGGAACATTCCAGCTCTGGGATGGCGCTGCCATGTGTGTTCTTCAGGAATGGAGTCCATGCTGCTTTGATTGTTTCAACACAGCCCCATCAAGAGAGGATCCAAGTCTGCCACTGCTTGGGGCTCAGGGCCCCTTGCTTTGATGCTTCATCCGCCTAAAACTCAAAATCAGAGCGCGATTTTGTGGAAGAAACATAGGAAATTATGAGCTTCACAGAGTTTGGAGGAGTCCTACAGCACGAGCCACCACGAGGGCAGGCTCAGGCTCAGCAAACATCCACAGTGCTCCTCTGGTCCAGCAGCAGGAAGGATAAAGACTCCTAGGCACAGCTCAAGAGCTGGCAGGAGAAACGCTGTCGTCCCCTTCTGCTGCATGTGACTTAGCTTGGAAAACCTTGAATAGCTGGGCAGCTCTGTCCTTCTCCACAGCAACCGTCGGTAGCTGCGTGTCCCAGCTATTTCCTGGATGAGGGAATTATTTCCAGCCTGATGTCAGGGGCTGTGTTACGGGGGATCTGTGGATTTCTGATCAGTTTGGGAACGGACGCAGAATAATGAGGGCATGGGGCGTGGCGACGCACGAGGAGCAGAATTGACAATCAGAAGGGAAAAAACAAAACCCTAAGAGAAATTTATCTCAGAGGAAGCACAGTGCAGGGCATAATAAACACAGTGTGCTCCCACATTTCAGATTCCAGTGTCAGAATGGGCAAATGCCTTTGGGCAGACGAGGATCCCAAGGTCAGGGCACTGACCACAGGGTGTGCAGGGCTGCTGGCTCTGCTCAGGCTGCCTCTCTCTGAAGGTGAAGCTGTATAAAGGGATTAACCCCAGACAACCATTTCCCAGCCTTTCATTATTCTCCTGGAAAAGTAGATTTATGTTCCTCTCTCAGATATGTCGTTTATCAAGACCTGCACAGCTGCAGAGATCCCCACTAATTTCTTGGCCCAGCTGTGGCTGTGTAAATCCCTGCCTCTCTCTGCTGGGCTCGTGATGACAAGCACACCAACAGCTCTCTCTGCCTCAGGGGTTTGAGAGCTCAGTCAGGCCACGCTGAAAACTGCAGGAAGATCTCAATCCACTCCAAACCAGCCTGTGCTGTACACCTCAGCAGTATCTCACCCCGAGAAGGAGGAGAAGGATGTGGCAGCTGGGTGCAGCTCAACCTTTTAAATGCTGCGTTAAGTAGGAGCAGAGATTTATCAACCTGACTGATGTATGAGGAGCAGCTATCTGGAAGCTGCTGGGGAGGGGATGCTTCTTTTGCCTGAGCAAGGGAACTTGTGTTTACCTGAGTGATTCAAAACCAGGTGCTTTAAGAACAACCTCTAAGTGCAAACGCCAGAGGGAGAGAGGAAAGAGAAGAGGACACAGTTTGAGGCATTTTCCTTTCATTGCCTCAGGTTGCTCAATGGGTCAGGTAACAAGGATAGGATCAGGAGCAATAGTGTGAAGATCCACCCCTTTAAGTGTTCAAGTGCAGAAAACATGAATTTATTTTGCTCTTTGTCACCTTTTTTCTCCATTGCTGTTGTGGGGTCTGGGCATCACCCATGGCACACAGGGGTGAATTCCCTCCTTTCACACCAGGTGGGGGGAGCAGAGCACCAAGAATTCTGCTGTCAGTTCTTACCCAAGTGACAATCCTGGCCATTTTTGTTCCTCAATTGTTTTTTGCGGTCACAAAACAAAGATAATTGCTTTTAGTTGGTGCTGGGTTACAGATTTAATTAGGAAGAGCTGACTAAAGAGGCTTGCTGATTTTTTTTTTTTTTTTGGTCCTCTTTGGCAGTTTCATAATAAATAATGTGGAAAGAGAAATGCTATTGTTCTTTTGTGGATAGACTGGCAGGTAATAATTTGTTCACAGAGCTACACTTACATGTGGGGAAACCAGGAGATAACATATCTTTCCCCCTTCAACCATCTGACTTCAGAAGTTATGAAATAGCAAGTGGTTTTACTTAAGAATGTTTGTGTTCACAGAGCTAAAAGAGCTGCTGCCTCTGCTGTTTTGTTAGCTGGAAAAAAAAAGACCTTGGGCAGTGGTGTGAAGAGGATACAAAACATTTACGTTTTTCTTAAATAAGACAGGCTGATAGCTTTGAAATTTCTGACGCATGCTTTGTAAGCAGGAACGGATCCTGCATTTAGATTTTCACATTTTTCTCATTACATTTGGCTTTTGGTTTCCACTCAAAAACAGAGTGGAGGTGAGTGGCATATACACCTGGAGAGAAATTCTTACAGCTGCACTGTCAGATTTTGAATGCTGCTACCGAAAGTCTCATTATTTATGAACAAAATCCCACATGCCCTGTGCACCACTGCTTCTGGAAAGGTGTGAATGAGCAGGTACTGGATCAGTGCCATGATCAGAGGTTTGTTGCTCAGTCTGTAACTCAGAGCACCCATATTTTTCCCCCCCTTTTTTTTTTTCCTTTTTTTTTTTTTTAATCTGTTCTTAATCTTAGACTTGTTCATTTCTGCCAGTAATTTAAAAGCCAGCTG
>JANRMJ010000080.1:1878819-1890092 GCA_025584955.1 Alethe diademata
AGTAAAGAACTGTTATTCCTAATTCCCATCTCTTTGCCTGAGAGCCTCTTAATTTTAAAATTATAATAATAATTTGGAGGAAAGGAGTTTACATTCTTCATTTCAAAGAGAAACTTCTGCCTTTATTGGCAGACACCTGTCCTACAAACCAAGACAGTGTCCCAGAGGGATTTCTGGCAGCACAGCTGTTTCCACAGCAGGCTGGTCCCAGGTTATGCAGCTGTGCCATATCAGAGCTGTTTGAACACAGGAAACTGAGACCCCAGGAAACAGTGTGGGTGAAGAGTTTGCTCTCAGACCCTTCATTAAAACACAGGTCCTCATCTTCCTCCACCTCTAACCCCTGAGAGGGAGATGCTGCACCTGAGTCAGGGAAATCTCCAATTCAGACAGGGGGAAGAATGAATTAAGTGCAGTTCTACAAGGAAGAGCCACTGTGGAAACTGGTGAATGAAAAATTTGGCATGACTCATTTTGCCCAGTTGCAATGGACACAGAACTTCTGTGAATCTGAAGCCAAGCCCAATCACAGATTCCATGATGCTTCCTCTGCCAGGCATGAGCAGAGTCATTCACAACAGAATTGCACTAAGGGCTGGGGTATCTCCACAGCAAGTCAGAGACATTAGGGTTGAAAAAGAACTTATTTGTACATTTTTGTCCTCCTTCTCTATAAAGGCAGGGTAAAACCCTTTGTTCAACCACTCCAGCTTTGTCTCTCCAGCTCTATTTGTCTCAGCCCATAGGTTTTTCATCATACCCGAGGGAGTGCTCCATGGCATGATGCATTCCATTTCTAGGAGCTTATCCAGACACTTGGCTTAGATTATTCCTTGCTTAATTTTCATCTCATTAGTTTTGGTTATTCTCCTTTGTGGTACCTGAGATATATCTTTTCTCTGCTTAGTTTTCATATCCTTCAGCTATTTGTTAATGGTTATCTTGATGCCTTTAAAGCATTCCACAGCCAGACCATGTTTATTTAGATCTTTTCATCTTCCTTCGTAAGTCAGTGCCTCCAGCCCACTTTAATCATATCAATGGCTTTGCACTGACCTCTCTCAAATTTACAACTCTTCTCAATAATGAGAGTCTCAGGGCTAAACACAATTTTCTGAGAACAGCCATACACTGCAGGGAAATGATTTTACCTGTGATTTCAAGTGTGATGTATTTGCAGCTGCAAACTATATTTTTCCCCCTGCAGTTTTGCATTGAAAGGTCTGTTTGCTGTCAAGATTACCTAATTTTCTATAAGATGTCCACTTTTTTTTTTTCCTCCCTGAGATCCATAAACATCAGGAATGAGAAAAATGTTTCAGAGGAATGTGGAGATCAAGGGCATATGGACCCCTCATCCAAATGGTGTGGAAATAAAGGAGGGGGTTTTGTATTTTTACTCAAGAAGTCAGAAAAATGGCCACAGTTTCCATATCTAAGCATCAGACTCAATGAACTGCCACTGCATATAGGAGAGCTGAGGAAGTGTAATTGCTGCACTCCTGGTAGTTTTTGGGCTTTAGAATTTTCACCCAAACTGGTGATCTGGATGAAAGTCCTTGCCCATGCCAGTGGAGAAGGAAGAATTTAGTGAACCTTGTAAGCCACCCTTATGGAAGGCTTCCACAGTGAAAATCAGCAGCTTCAATTCAATGTGACAATGGAAAAAAGCCAGCAGAGGGTAGCAAACAATAAAATTACCAAGGTGAAAGCCACAGAAGGTGCATTTTAAGATTGCTTTTGTTAGGGGCATACTCTGAACAAGAACTCCAAGGAGTTTTGTTATGTAGGAAAATGTTTGCTGCAGCTGAGAACATCAGTGATGCACATTTTTTTATTTAGAAAGACACCCACACCAGCAGAGAGGTGAATGAAGTGGAGATCTGGTTTGTCACTTAATGAGTGATTTGTTGTTATTGTGAGCTCAACTTTTCTATTATTTCTGCCTTTCCTCATGGCACAGATTTGTTGTCAAGGTTCTCTCAAGTTCCTGGATAAATGATGTGGGATTTGTAATGGGAAAAATCCTGACTATGGCAAAAGTGGTAAGTGGAGAACAAATCATGCTCTGCAAAACTTCAGGCAGGATTATGAGGAAGAAATACTGTACTTCTTTAAGATTCAAGTTAAAACCCACATTCACTGCTAACATGGCCCAGCAAGCATGCCTGTTATTTTTAGCTCATTTTTTCTGCAGATTAACTACTGCAATGATCACACTGTATAACTTGTCATAAGAAGTACATGTTTCTCTTGAATACAGAATAGTGTGATAAAATGTAGATGACAGAACATATAAATTATGGGTGTTCTCACAATGTGATAAAATGTAGACCTCTTTTTTTTTTTTTTATGAAATATTAGATATTCAGTACTTTATCCAGATTTTCTGAATATCCATCTCGTATTTGTCTTCATTTTGCTGTGTCCTCCAGTGGAATTCATGTGATGAACTAAATGGTAAAAAACACAGGCGTCACCCACCCCAGATTTATTTAGTGCAAAAAAGGATATGACTGAGAGGAAAAGGGGACTGGATGTTTACTAGGTGAGTACTAGCAGCACAGACTGTCCTTTGATCTAGTTTTCTTCTCTATTTCTAACAAAATGGAGCAACTGGGTGTGACAAAAAAAGCCTTTAGAAATGCCACATAAACTTGAACATTATAAATAGAAATAGTAACTCATATTTTTTGGGTTCTCACCTCTGTTTGACTAATGATTCATATGAATAATCGGTATTCAGTCTAGTGGTTTTTTAGTGGCTCAGTTTTTAGACTAAAAGAGTGTATCCTTTCTCTGTTTAAATATATGTATGTTTATCCACGATGACTTAGCCATGGCCAGAACTCTAATGTGGAAAATACTATCACAAAACATTAAGTTTTTCTTTTAAAGAGCCTGGTTTTCTTGGAGGAAGTCTTCATTTTGTACGTGATTCCACTGCAATTAATAAAGCTTCAGATTCTAACCAGGATATAAATGGATGTCTGATTACTTATGTATTCAGAGCAGTTATTTCTAATTTAAAATACAGAACCTAATCATGCCACTTCCTTCATTTTGGGAGCCCTTGCACTTATGTTTTGTCATTCATCACTTTCTTTCAACTTCCTGCAGATGCACAGAGATAAAGAGATGGTGAATTTTTCTTTTATGTTTCCTTAATGCATTTTGATAGTTAGGGAGTGAAAAAATTGTCATCCACACCAATGAATGTAATAGTAAAATGATTTTTCAACCTCTCCTAGTTGAAAAAAAAGAAAAAAAATCCCTGAAAATCATAAATGAGTAAAACTTATTAGAATAGATATTTAATTGAGACAAAGCCTAAGTACCCGGGACTTTGATAGATGAATAATGTAAGTCTCTTTGTAGAGTTGAAGAGTCAAGAAGTAACCACAAACAATTCAGGCAGATAAGATTTTTGGTCACTTAGCTACAATCTTTGATCTCCTGTGATCTTCACCTGCCTCTCCTGGGGAGATGCAGCCTCAGCATCACTTTAAGGCTGTGACCTCTCCTGGAAAAGGTCTCTAAAACTTCTGAAGTTTTATCTCAGTGCCCACTGGAAGCCTTTTAAAGACAGCTGAACAGCATGCAGCTCTTGCAGACACTCTTATGTGCTACTTATTGATGTTTATAGGGATCCCAATAATTATGGGTAATGGTCCTCCAGAAATTGCCAAAGTCAGAGGAAGATCCTGAAGGCTTTTAATCAAAGCTTTGTTGCATTGACAGAACTCTACAGATTTTATGTCAGACAGAAAGGTAATCTGCATTTAACAATTACTGTGAAAAATATCCTTATGTGGTGTTTTTTCCCCCCTTTCCTCTTTTGGTCTAATTCTTGAGCAGCCAAATGCCAGCTCTGATTGCAATAAATACAATGTCCTTGACGGCCACAAGGCCACCTGCCACCTGCTTCATCCTGCCAGCTGTGGATAACATCAGTTCAGCATCCTAGGGTCCCACAGACACTGCAGCATCCCAGCTTTGTGTTGTCATTCCAGCTCAGCTCAGCCTGAAGAAATTGATGGCCCACGGGGTCCAAAGAGCCACCAGCACTGCAGAATTACCACCCACGACAACCACACGCAGCTCTCCTCTCAGACAGGCCCAGAGCAAAAAGTGTAATAAATAAAGGTGGTTATGATTATTCTAGGCTAAGTCATACCAGCTTTTCACACACAGGCATCTGGAAAAAAAATACCAGTGGGATATCCACACAGGAGCAAGGACACACTTGTTATAAGAGAGATCAGTTTGGCTGCATGGGTTTATGAGACACTAAGAGAGAATTGATCTCTAGAGTCTCTCCAGGTACAAGCCTTCCTCTGAATTCAATAGAACTTGTCTGTGCATAAGAAAAGCAAGATGTGGCCATGATCCTCACAGTCTTCTGCCTAAAGTGAAGCTGTCATAATCAGGTGCTAAACAGGATCACTGAGAAGTGAATCTGAGTCTGCTGCCAGCCCACTACAAGTCAGTGTCTGATTGTTTCAGAAAGCACAAGCTCAACTGACAGAATTGCTTTGTGTTCAGATAATAAAACTGATGTCATTCCATGGCATTTCTCCGGATTTATAGGAGCTCTGGGCAACTTAACAAAATTGAACCTGTTATTTTTAGAGAACATACAAATTGAGGTTCGGGACAAGTCTATATTGTTCATATTTAGCAATCACTTTTTCTCTGAATGAAGCAGCTTATTTAGTAGTTCAAGTATATTTTCAGTGACTGCTGCAGCTTTGCTGAAGTTACAGGCTTTCTACTGACACTAAAAAAACTATTTGTGCATTTAATTATTCCCTTGCAGTGCTGAGGAATAATGTTTCGTGAGTGCTTTCCATGCTGCTTTCAATGCAGTTGTTTTGCCCTCTTTCTGCTTCTCCCTTTTTGTACTGACTTATGCTTTCTCAGCATCACTATATATATTCATAAAAGTATGAAAAGTGTGAATTGTCACTGTCATTGTTTTGTTCTCCTCTCTTTCAGGAACTGACGCCTATGATCTCAGTTTAGCAGCTAATTAATCACAACCATAATTATCTTAGCAGCGTTGACAATAGGAGAAATGATTGGTAAAGATGTGTATGTCCACAAAATACTTGCATTATCCATTTCCTAAAGGCCTATAATGGCATATAAATCCATGTTTTTTTTTGTAGGAGGAATGCAAGGAATGGCATTCACACTGCTGTAATTATTTTCAGCTGTCAAGAACAAACACTCAAATTTCCAAACTCCGCAGGGTTTGAATGCTGGACTGATCCAGAGCAAGCTTCATAGAGTGAAATTATCACAGTTGTCTTGCTCTTGGTCCCTCCATCAGTAACAGGAGCACCACTGTGCTGCCTCTGAATCTCTGACACCTTTGAGCAGCTGAATGCCTGGGCTCTCAGGGCAAGAAGGGACCTGTGGAACAAACCTTGTGCCATCAGGGCAGGACAACTCCCACCCAGAGGCAGGGAGAGGAGAGAGGAGTGGGGTGGGGCCCAGAAATTTACCAGCAGCTTAAATCCAACCCCAGGCTCAGGGTGGGAAGAGCAGCCTCTTGTAGCTCAGGAGCCAGGCTCTGGTTGCTGAACCAGAGTCTCTGCCTGGCACTCAGATCAGAAATACTGGACCCTTGGTTCAGTGATGCCCTGCAGATTTTAATCCTCATTTGTTGTTGCAACATAGTAAATCTGCACTGTAGCACATCCTCTCTGCACCAAATTAGGCAAATACAGGTGCCAATATACCTTCAAGCTTAGGGAAAACAAAATCGAGGTGCTGAAGGGAATGTTGCCATGAGATACTGGGGAGGCAAAGAATTCAAGTGACAATTCTGTTACTGCTGCTATGAACAGCAGTGCAAGTGCATTAGAAATTCTTGGATGTGCTCCTTCTTTACCTCCTCATCTCCAGTAATCCCTTTTTCCTGTACATGTGTACTCTCTCACACACGCTGTTTTCAGAGAAAATTTTCAGAAAGGCCAAACACGAAACTTGAGTCATCCTTCAGTTCTGGGCCGAATTTGAACTTTTTACCTAGTAGTCAAAAAAAAACCTGCCTGAATATACTGTCGCCTTGTTCCAGCCCATCAGGTTCCACAAAGGGACCATTTTTGTTACAGGAGCATGAGCGCACTGCGGTGGGATTAATCATAAACCTGGGCCTGTGAGTGTCTGTGCGTGTGAATGATGCTTTCTGTGAGTTGAGCTGTGACCAAGAACAAAGTTGAGGCCCGGGCCTCAGAAAGCAGCCTCTGTGCTCTCCTTTAAATGCCCTAATTCATCTGGAAGGGGGCTAGAACATACCGAGCAGGTCCCCTGAGGTACCCGGTGCCGTTTGTGTCGTGACGAACGCACAAGGCGAGCGCTTGTGTCAGGTGTACTGTGCTCTCCATTGACAGCCTGGGGAAAACCGTGACACCCTTCCAACATTTCCTGCTTCCCGTGAGGATGGCAAACATTTCACCTCCAAACAGCATGAGGCTGGGTGTGTTAATCTGGCAAGGAGAGGAAGAGCGAGGGAAAAGCCCAGCAAACTCCCGGGCTTTCGCCTCGGTTCAAATCTGAGTGAGAACTGGCTTTTTAAAAGGAAATGTGGCAAAAATTGTCGTGTCTTGACAGTGTTCCTGAGTTTCTAGTTGATGGGGAAAGGGACATGGTGTGCTGTGGAGTAAAACTTCCCACCCTGTGATTTAGCCCTGCCTGCTTCAAGGAGTCACTCAGGCACTGAAAGGCAGCCCCAGGAAAATCAGCTCCGATGGGCTTGGCTAGGGCTAAAATATTGTGCTGACCTGAGTGCAAAATATTAGTAGCATTAGTATTAGTATTAGTATTAGTATTAGTATTAGTATTAGAATTAGTACTATTATTTTTATTACTTCTGACTATACCCTGAAAATGAGCCTGACACCAGCCCCTTCGACCCAATGAAGTACTACTAAATTTTGGCTTGCTGGAACAAATCAGTAAGATTTTAAAGCAGTTTTTCTGATTAATAAAATTTAGAAAACATGAGAAGGTAGCACAGCCCCAGGGACATCTTTTGACACATTATTTCTGGAAGGTTCCCTAGTGTGTCACCACTTCTTTCTCTTCTTACAAGGAACAATTAAGCCAGCAGATTTAAATCTGAATTAAAACCTTATAATTCAGACCAAGTTACATAAAAGAAAAGGTTTCATCTCACCTTTTGTGTAAGGGGGGGGGTCTTTGTGCGTTTTCCAGCCTGGGTTATACCCTGCTTGTGCTGAATTTTGTGAGGAAAAAGCTTTCTCCTTCACTAAACTCAGCTGTCAAATTTTATTGCTCGCTCTTGACAGCTCAGGCGTGTTGCCTGCTGTGGGAAGGTAAATGCAAAGTTGCTCCCCTGGTCCACCCTGCAGGCTGGAAGGAACCTGAGGCAGAAAACAGCCAGCCTCTGGCATTCCTTTTCAAGTCAAAATCTTGCTCCAGATGAAAAAGGAGAGATTTGTGTGTTTGAGATAGTTTCTTTAGTGCAGAAAGTATCGACTTCTATCACCTTGTAACTGTGGGCTGTTTCCCAGCACCTCAGGTTTCATTATGCTCCAGAAGGTAATGATTATGTGACACCGTTCAGTGAACTTGGCTTCCAGGAGTTCAGTAATACTATCCCAAACATTACGAATTAATTTGATAGTTGATTAAAGCTGATGAGAATAAATTCGTTTAAACTGCATATAGAGGTCATCTACTTTTCCAGATAGAGTGTGATGTGATTTTTGCAGCAGTTAATGGACATTTGTCATTGTGATTGAGTCTTCTGCATGAAGATGAGAATAATGGCCTAGAATAACACTCATTCTTGTTGATACTTGAATAGACAGTCTCCTATTTCAGTTAAAGTAATAAGGAAATTAATTGGTAACAATCACATTTCTAGATTACCTTTTTGAGTCTGAGTTTGGCCTTTTTTTTTTTTTTTTGGAAGGTGATGTCACTTCTCCCTCCATGGCTTGAGCTCTCTCTTTTATTTTGAACAATATGACCTTCACTATCAAAGCACTTGAAGAATGATGAATTATTTCACACACTGTACTCCAAGGGTGACCAAATGTCCTTCAGGTTCAGGTGTCCTAAAGAATATGCAGCAAAATTAAATTAAGGCAGAACACCACTCTGATTTTAATGTGTGGTTATTCAGATTTTATATGATAAATTGTGCTTCTCAGGAACTCAGCTATAGATTCCTAGTGAACAAAATTCCCCCAACACCAAATAAATACATGCTTCAGTCATCATAGTTATAAAAGGCCTCTTCATAAGCAGTCAAAAAACTCACACAGTCCCAACTGAAGGCAAGAAAAGTCAATTCACTCCAGGTTTCCACCCACCCCACCCCAGTGAGAGGCAAAATAGAGGAACCTGACTTCTTACCTAAAGAATTAAGGCATCAGAGCTCTCTGACTGTAGTAAGAGACAGCCTGTAGGTATTTTTAATTTACTTTGAACCATCTCCACTGCTATGAATTGCAGCTGTGGAGTGTGAGATGAGGCAATCTCTTAGCTTGCCACATCTGAAACCATGTTTTAGAGGTTAAAATTCAACACCACAGGATGCATCTGCCAGGGCTTATCCTGAAACAGCGGAGCCATGACTAAAATACTCGACATTTTGCTCTACTTTTAGTCCTTCTAGATTTAGAATGTGTAATTTTAAGTCTATAAAGGGCTGAAAAGGGAGCTCAAGGAGAGATACAGTCTGTTTCCAGGCGCTGAGATTAGCTGAAGTTATTTAAACCTCCCAAGACAGGTATTTCCCTGCCACAGTGCAGTGGTTCCCTCTCTGAGATGTGTCCAACTCTCCTTTAATGCAGCACACAACTGCCAGCATCCCATCTGAGAGTTTACTAAACACTCTTGAGCAGAGTTATTGGGTTTTACATCCACTGCAAAAGAATGCAGTGTTAATATAAAATGTAATTTTAAAGCATAATTTTAAATTTGTAATCTGCCCTCAGACATTTTCTGCCACTTGACTCATGGTAGCTGCTCTGCTCTCATTTGGTATTTGTGAATTTGAGGGTCCTCTGCCAAGCTGAATTCCTTCCTGGATTTTTTTTTTTTTTTTAACTCTTATTTGTTATGATTTTGAAGTCTGACTTGGTCTTTGAAAGCATTTTCACCTATTAACTGTAACATGGTCTAGCTTTAGGCATGCCTGAAAAATAAGTAAGTAAGTAAATAAATAAATCTCAGAGGAAAGGGGAAAATTCCCCATGACAATCAGGCTCACATTCACACTCAAGAGGAAGGTTTTGAGCAGGTCAGCTGGTTGATTGATTTTATTGTTCCTTGGTTATTGAAAAAGTAGGAAGCAGAGCCAGAACTCAGGTGGAGGCACATGATGAGGCTCCCACATGGATATAGAAGGAAAAAAAAGTTCTGGAACACAAGCAGAGAAGCCAATCTAATATGCCCATTAAAAAAACCCTTTTTTGTCAAAGGTTTTGAGCAAATTCAAATCTAGAAATAATCAAGGGGATAACACACAGTGCATCCTTTATAAATAAGTGCTAGTGGGCTTCATTACTCAGTGCTACCTTTTTAACTCTCCCTCTAGGAGACAAAACTTTAAAATCTCAACTCTTTTGTTCAAAGAGGCATTACAGGATGTCAATTTCTTTTGTGAGTAGGGGTAAGGTTATGACAGTGATTGCAGTGAGTGGAAATTCACTACAGGCTGCTGCAGGAAGGTCCTTTTTTACAAGTTGCAGACAACCAATTAAATAAAAGTTCATCAGCCAAAGGTTGCATCATAAAGCTCTCTGATCTTCACATACTGTATGGATATAGCTGGAGTGGACTTCCCTGGGACTTCTGCTATTTTATATTATCTGAATTGTGGTTTTGCCCTGAAAATATGACGAGATATTTAGTTTCCTTTGTATTATTTTACTGCCACTGGCATTGTGTCTGGTATTGTCACCTGCTGCAAACAGCAGTGTATTTTAGTCATGAACATTTGATTGCATATGGTGTCAAAATGAGGGAGAATGGGAAACTTCCTCATAGGAAAAACAGAATACCAACTCTAAACGGCAGGGAATTGGGCACACCCTTTTTTAGGAACTCAGGATATAAAACTGATCCACTCCTGCATCCTTGCAAAGGGTCTTTGGGGTTACATCCCTGTAAGCATTTGGGGTGATAACAGAGTCATGTGGGAGCAGTAACATCTCCAGATGTTTGTGAATTTGTCTTTGAATCTTATCCCGACAGATTTTGTTGCCTCTTTATTCTCAAGCCTTTGTCATCACAGGTGGATTATGCCTTAAAATTCTGCGGCTTCCATGGAAGGCTCATCTGTAGGAAATGCCAGTCTGAATTTTCTGTAAAGAGGCTCTAAATAGAAGTGTGTTGCTGATTCTAAAACAACAGAGACAATTACCAATCTTACCTTTCTGTCTCCCTGTCTCCACAGCCTCACCTGTCTTGTGAGAGTGGCTGATCCTGCAAACAGCCCCAGGGCTCTTGAATAATTTCAGTTCTTCCTGCTGCTTTTATTAAAGGTGGTTACTGGTGCTGGTGCACTCAGTCTCCAGCTGTTTCCTCCACACTGGAATTAAATTACAAAAGTATTTATTCTCTCTTAATAAGAGTTCTGCTTCCTCATCCCTTAGGCCCTGATTTGCACCAATAATATGTGAATAAACCTTAACAATTTCTTTCTTCTTTTTTTTGTCAAGTCTGCAGTTTCTGCACCTCTCCAGCTTCTGGTACCATCATGTGGTGAGCTAGAACATGGAATTATCAGTCAGCAAAATTTGTTTTGGGATGCTTAGGAAGAAGGGCTATATTTTTAGATCAGGAAGATTCCATATGCCAGATTTGCTCAGGTGCAGGAGCAGATGTACAGGTACAGTAGAGGAGACTCAAAAGGTGCAGATGGGAGACAAAGGGGCAGACAAAAAGACTAATGCAGAATTACTGCCATGGCCTTATGTCCACTCAATTAGGTCCTTTCCTTCTGCCCTCATGCATAAGAGCTTTCAATTAACATTACTGCTACACACCTTAATTGCTGCATTCCTGGCTTCAGGCTGTTTTCCCCAGCTTGCAGCTTCCTTAGAGTATGAAGTTGTAATTTTATAAATGTGCAGTTTAGATATTCAGTGTGCAGCCCCCTTCTTAAGGTGTAGGAGTTGTAAACTTGTGAGCTTTCCTTGGAGTCCATTTATGCAACTTGCAAGCACATAAAAATTGCTGATCTGAGTACGAAATGACCCTTTGTACTTTATAAGATTTAAGACCCT
>JANRMJ010000080.1:1934429-1944784 GCA_025584955.1 Alethe diademata
CAAGCAGTCTCGTGCATTATAAAGTGTATCACTCTATTAAGAAATTATGAAAATTATATAAAATAAGAAAATACTTTGGGATCAGTAAAATTATCTTTATTTAGTCTTATTTAAAAATTATCTCCTAATTTGTCCTATTTGATTTCTAAGACTAAGAAGTGATCACAGGTCACTTAGTAATCACTAAGTGAACAGATTGACCACCTGCTTTTAAATCTAAGGTATAAAATAAGTGTAATTGTATTTACCACAGGGACTACTTATTTCATGATGATGTAGAGTGTGGATACTCATGTTAATCCCTTCAGTTCATTAGCAACAGATATTGGAGGATGGATATTGATAAATAGTTGTTATTCTGAAGAGATTTACTCATTATTTTCTCGTTGCCTCCACTAGAATTCCTGGGGAATTCTGGGGATATATGTTAAGAAGAATGTGAGGAAAGCCCACTTTCCAGTTCTTCAGGAAAAGTCCCCATTGCTTAGTGAAACAGTTGCAATTTATAACCAAAAGTCAGAAAACTTCAAGATGCAGAAATTTATGACTGAGGTGCTAATAGTCAGCCATCATTCTCCAAAAGTACTCCTCTTCTTGTGTGCAGCACTGTATTCTCATTTTTTGTGACTGGTAGAGATATGTAGTATGGGGAAATTGCAATTTTGAGACTTTTCTGCTGAATTACAACATGCTGTAGTGAATGCTGAGTGTTGAGACTGCATGTTGGGCAGAGATTGTCACCAGTGAGTGCTTGTGGATGGTTTTTGTCTCTAAAAGATGATTTTGGAGAAGGGACACAAGCTGAAACCATTATAAAACAAAAGGATGTGTATTTATGGGCTCATTCAAGGTGTAAACCACTGAAGCTTCATGTCTCTTCAGAATATTTTAATGTAGTTTAATTGTTTAAATTGTTCGGAAGTGAATGGCTTTTTCATGTGCTACTTGAATTTTGAAACTTCTTCAGGAATTGAAATTATAGAGTTAACTAATACAAGACATTTTGGGGAGCAAGCTGCACGGCAAATAAAAGAGAAAAGGAGCAAGAATGTGAGCAAACACCAGCTCTGCTGAGGCATCTCATAGCAGGTCTAGGCTGCAGCCACTTCTTATCTTCTCAGAAATTAATTTGCCTATGCAGGAGTGGAGGAGAGAGGATAAGGACTGATAAATATCCCAGGAAATTTGACTTACAGGGAATGAAATTGTCATTTTCCATTTCTGGTGCTCATTCAGAGAGCACCGTGATAGCGGAAAAAGATATTTTTAGACTCGCTCAAACCTATAAAGGTTTTTTTTTTTTTTTTTTATCTGAAAGAATAAAGCAAACACATTGAGGAGAGCACTGCAGCAACTGCTAATTTTGCTAGAAACAAACTTACCTACCACAAAGACCCCGTGGATGAATCCAGTAAAACACCACGTCGTATCTCTGCTCCACATTTGCCATCAGCGAGACCGGTTGCGTCTCCTTCAAGGTGTTGCAATATAACAGCTTCAAGAAAGCCACCTCATTTTTCAAAAGTTTTATTGTTAAGTTTGAAGACTAGACAAGGTCGTACTGGTTTTACATCGCTCTACATGATTTAGGTATATACAAAACCATTTGAATATCACACAGCTTGAAAGGTTGCAAAGGTCGTTTGTGTCCGAGATACTTCTGTACTTACTGACACATCAGAAGCCAGCACTGAATATTATAGTTCACATTGGTTGTATAGCAAAGATACACTCAGTTAGTATCCTTAGTCTTCAAAACTGACACTTAATTTGTATGCAGCCATTCCAAAAGAGAAAGTCAACCTCAGATCCAGAGCCAGTTGAGGCGACGGGCCCTTAACGCCGATAAAAAGGAGCCTCGTGCCAGTGCTTTATTTCCCAGGCTATAAACGTAGCACATTACCCAGCAACATAAAGGTGAAGCCTGCCTCCAAATACTTAACTGGTTCAGGGTGAAATTTAATTAGGAGAACACTTTTGGCCTTGTTCAATGTCATTGCTAACAATTAATACAGAAGTCGAGGATCATTTCCGAGTTTTTCTCCGTCCACTCTTAAAGGGACATTTCCTGTCCTGCACTTCTGTTTTCTGGGGCTGGTTGTTTTCACTGGGAGAGAACAGTTGTGGTAATTTGTAACTTCCCCCTTATGGCAATGGTATGCATCTAGACAACAAAATAGAATCGAAGGGGGAAAAGTTTGATTCTATCCCCTAGTCTGATTCCCATCTGCTTTGTTAAATCGGAAGGATTCCACTTAAACCAAGAGCTATTTCAAACTGCTGCTGATACTGGGAGCAGAATTTGGTGCTGGAAATGCCATTCCAAGCAGACCTTTTGGCATCTGATCAATAATGTCATTGGAAAAACTCCTAGCACACAGGTTGAAATGGTAAGGGCATCAGATATATGACTTTTTAAATGAATTTTCATGGAGTGTTATCACAAGGTATGGAGCTATCCCAGCGGGCTGTGAAGACTGCTGGCAGCTGACACAGGACACAAGGGTGAAAATGCTCAACACAAAATTGATACCAAATTAAAATTACTGTCCTACATTACACGAAAACCCTATATGCAGATGAAGGGATTGCAATTAATTTACTAAACCAAGAAATATTATTTCAAAAGCAAAACTGAAGCTGCAAAGGATGAACAACATGAACCCTCCCCCCCAACATTAAGAACACAAACGAAATATTTCAAAAGAACATTAGCACAAGTTTTTAAACTAGGAAGTCTAATTTTATGAAATGGCCTTCTGGTTTCTTGGATACAGTCAGTTAGAAATATCTACTCGCTATTCTTCATATCTGTAATTAATTTTAGGGTCAACTGCTCTCCCATAATAGGAAAATATATTTAAACCTCTTAAAATATTGTATTCACCCTAAAGAGATAAATGTTACTAGTTTTTAATTTTTTTTAACCTAAAGCCTAAATTGCAAAATATAGGCAGTAGATAATGTGGGGATAGGTTTGTCCTCCATTATTCAGATTTTTTTTTCTCATTAGAAGTACCACCAAAGTGATTGACTTTCTCTTTAAAATTGCTCCTTTTGCTTGAAGACCACTCCATATATACATCATTAAGGAATGCTGTTAACACAGTTACAGACAAGACAGTAACAGTCTAGTGGCTTTTGTTATGCAGCACAAAGTAAAAAATAAAGAACAAACTTAGCAGTGTTGCACAGGACCTCAACATTTCTTACACATACTTTTACCTTTACAGGACTCTTCTTTAGAAGTCTTTAAATGTCTAAGCCTTATAAAATAAATACTTGTATAAATACAGTTTAAGGATTAAGTCATTTTGTAGAGGCAGGGTGTTCTGTTTGCTAAAATGTGACAGTTTAAGTGACACTATCAGAAAACCGCCACCATTATATCCCCAATTCTTGTATGTAAAATTCCTGGCTGCTATTCTAGAGTCTTTCACAGTTCAATGGATAATATATATTTAGTCTGTGGTGGAGAATGTGTGATTAAATGCAGGTTTTTTTGAAATCCAAACCATTTTGTTTCCAAGGTAAACTTTGCCCTTTGCAGATTGTGGGCCAGCTAGCTGCTGGCCTGGGAAGCAGTGCCCAAGTTCATACTTCAGAGTTTTGGTGAGAATGGAACAGTGACAGAAAGTATAAGTTCAGTGACATTTTCTAAAACATGCAGCTGCATATCTCTCTCTCTCTCTCTCTCTCTCTCTCTCTCTCTCTCTCAATCTCTCTGTCTCTCCATCAGCATGTTGTGAAATGAAAAGGTTGGCAGTAATCCCAAATGCTGTTGTTTCAGGTAACATGAAATGTCCCCTCACTCCCTGTCCTGGGATCTTTTTTAGACTGAGGTGCTGCTCTAACCTGGTCACAGAGCACTTTACTCCAAGGGAACTTGGATTGCTCTTCAAAGGTTGGTACTGGTGTCTCAATCAGCAGGGGAAACTGAGGCACAGGGGAGAATGTCCCCTCTTACTACTCCACTTTTCCTCCTATAAACTAGTTTTTAAACTGGGGGTGCTATCATGCTGTGTGTGAGGCATTCCTGTAGATGGGGTGTGACAGGAAACAGACTCATCGTGGCTCTCTGGTGTGTGCCTGAAAAGAATTTTTTTTAGGAGCAGAGGGTGACAAGGGCCAGGCTTTGGTGTGCTCCTACGTCACCTCTTACCTCTTGGGGAGGAAAGCTGTGACTTTAGGAAGAGCCTAAAGAGAGAGAGGGTTTCCTGTGTGTCTTTTAGCACCTGGTTCCTTCACCCCACATTTTCCTCCTCAAAGGAATTCAGAGCATTTCTGAAAGCAGTAATGGGGTGGGCAGAGCACAGTCTAGGGCTGTGTGCTCACCCCTGGAGACAAATAATCCTGGAATGGGATTTCTGATGCACTGTGTGGGCACCCAAGGTGAGACACCACAAGTACCCTGGTGCCTCACCTTAGTCTCCGTGAAAAAAGCGCAGAAACTTTGCAAATGCATAAACTTTGGCAAATTCATTAGCTTCATAATACACTGATTTGGTTACATATGCAAACAGGTGGCATCTTCCAAGGAAAACAACACCAGCAGTGTGATGCTAAACAGAAAAGATGGAGGCTGTGTTCTACAGCATGCAAAACAGAGAAGGAAAATGGGGCATTTAGGAAGACCCTCCAGGTGCTTGGACTCTGCTGTCTGGATGAAAGTGGTGAAAGGTAGCTCATAACATCACAGGTACTGTGTTTCAAAGTACCACGGAGAATTTCCCAAAATATATGTCGTAAGAACTGACAGTGTTTGATAGGCACAATTACTATAATGCAGTCATCCCCAAGTAAACTTATTGCTAAAAGCTGCGGTATCACTTTTTGCAAGTAAGATGGCGGTATGATTTATGGAGAACTCGTCAGCCCAATGTTCCTGAAGCTGCAAATGAGCTTCGTCACACTATTTCTCTTCCCCTTGTAAAAAGGATGCTGCTGTTCCGTGTTTTTTTTTTTTTTTTCCTCTCTTTTCCCTCAACACATTTCAACCGGTGGTGAACAACTCAAAGGAGAGCTAGGAGGATAATTCCACAGCAAAAGGGACAACACCAACAAGATTTCAAGGGCAAAAAAAAAAAAACCAAAAAAAAACCTCAACAAACCAAACTTGCGTCGGATCGTTTTAAAAGGGCAGGCTTAGACCTCCTGGCGAAAGACAGCTAGCGGCCTACCATAAAAATGAGCGAGCACTGGTTCATGGAAAAGAAAACCCCACTCAGCATCCTACAGGCTTGCTCTACAGCAGGAGCAGGGCTCAGTCCTCGGCTGCACAGCCCAGCAGCTCGGACCGCAGGGTGATGCGGCCGTACCACGACCAGGGCAGGATGCGCACGTGCCGCGCGTAGATCGGCGGCTCGATGACGTTCTTGCGGTGCGTGTCGTTGTCGAAGTTCCCCTGGAACACCTGCAGGGGAGGCAACAAGGAGGGTTTTTAGTGGAAGTTTCCCCCTGGAATACCCATGGAGAAGGAGCAGGGAGGGTGAAGGCCGCTCAGCCTGTGGTGAAACTGACGGGCCGGGATCTGCGGTGAATTTTTATTGCATCTTTTTGTCGCAACTTTTTATCGCAACTTTTAACGCTGTTTAAACTTAAGGTTTAAAGTGGCAAAGAGAAGGTTTGTATTTGGTTTTAGGATGCTGTGAGGGTGGGCAGGCCCTGGCACAGGTGCCCAGAGCAGCTGTGGCTACCCCTGGATCCCTGGCAGTGCCCAAGGCCAGGTTGGACACTGGGGCTGGGAACAGCCTGGGACAGTGGAAGGTGTCCCTGCCCACTGGATTGGCTTTAAGGTCCCTTCCAACCCAAATCTGTGATTCCTGCCTCTCCTAAGACCTTGTGATTCATTCACACTCAGCCCTGGTGCAGGTAGAGCCTTCCACTCAAAGCTTCACCCACGGTTCTGCCACGCTCTGAAAGTTACACAAAAAATCATGAACATTAAAAAATGAAATGTCTTTTTACTTGGCATTTGTACCATCTCAAATTAATCCCAGGAGATCCTGTTACTGTTTCTGAGGAAATAACATTAACAATTAAAGTTAAGAATTTTTATTGTGTCAGTTATGAACGTAGCCAGGCTGCAACTATGTAAACCCTTGTAAAATTGGTGATTATCAAGGATATTATTTTCTCATGTCAGACAAAAGCCAGCAGACGAATTAAGGGCATCAAGCTGTGATAAAAGTAAAGCATCCTAGCACAGTGCAGTGCATGTTATGATCCTATTTCCACCTGATTGGTTAACCCACACAAAAGCGAGTTATTAAACTTCTATCTGTGATAAATCAGTGCCAGATTTTTCCCCTGCCAGCCACTATTTAAATTCAAAGGCCACAGCACCAATTTTTGGCAAAATGATCAGATTACCCCCTTGGGTTATTTTCAGTTTTTATGGGAAATGTTCATTCTCTTAAAATGTCAGCCAGTTCACTTCTCATTTGCAAAAACTGAACCTGATGGCTTTTCCACTTTAAATGAATGACTGTTGTTTGCATCATGCAGAGAAGAATATGGACCTCCTGGAGAAGTGCTTATATGACTGAATTCATGCAGAATTACAGGTTTCCTAGAAGTTCTTTGGAAAATATCAGAGTTTGAAGTCCAAGGTGGCTGATCTAACATTTTAGCCCTGACTCTGTGACATGTTCACAAAGCTGTTTGGTCTCCACACTGCACCTCTTTGGATTTTGGAAGCTTCTCTCCAGTGCTGTCCTTTCAGGACATCAAACAAAATCTGTCCCCTCCCCAGGTGATGCTCTTTCACAAATGATGAATTTCCCCTTCTTGTCTGCCATCACAGAGGTGGGAGCATGAAAGGATGTGGGAGTTCTGATAGATGGATAGAGTAGCAGAGAAAATGACCACAGAAATACTAGTTTTGTGAGTCTAAGGAAAAAAAAAAAAAACAACAAGAAACCCAAATTATTTAGCACAGGGAAAATTGTTTGCTGCTCAAGTACAGTGCTGATACATAAATCAGCAGGAGCTTGGGCTAACAAGTTTTGCACAAGTCTAGTTTAATTTGTAGCAAAAAACAACAAGCACTAAGTTCATAACTGAAATTACACTAGCACGTCAAGAAACCCAAAATTCAGCTAGGAAAGCTTTAAAGTGTTTATTTTTTAAAATTTTTTTCTTTTGGTGGGTTTTTTGTGGGTTTTTTTGTGTTTTTGTTTTGTTTTGCTTTTGTTTTTGTTTTTAAATTTTATTTCTTGCACATGCATGTGAAATATCTGTTGATATCTTTTGCCAGGCTCGAAAACAAAGGAACCTTCTTACAGCCTCAGCGTTCACATCTGCATGTAGATATGCCAGATAAATAAAATTATGTGATGCAAAACCAGCAACAAATACAGGTGAAGGAGGGAGGATTATGTCATTTGCTTACAGCAGGAAAGCAAGAATTAAATTTTATTTTTAACTCATGCATAATTTCATTATCACTAGAAGTCTAAGTCATCTGTCTCAGAGGTTATTTTATGCAAACACAAAATACACTTTCCCTCAAAATTCAAGATCTAGTTTCAAGAAGTTAAGCAAATGTGCTAGATCAGAAGAAGAATTTTAAGGAAATAAATTTATCAGAAAGTAAGGGAAGCATTGTCAGCATCCACAAATGTGAGCTGCATGAAATATAACATTCTAACAGAAATTTACTGCTTTTTTCTGTGGCCCCATGGCAAATTTCTTTTGAGAAAAACTACACTCTTTCTCACTCTTCATTTTCCTTTAGCCTCAGTTCACTAATGGAGTAAAGGAATTTGGAAGGAACAGGGAGCACAAAGGACAAAACATGACTATCAGTAGGGAAAAAAAAAAGCTATTTCGGTACTAAAAGTTTCTTTAACTACCTGTTGTTTATGCCCAAACAGTCAATACTAAATAAACCACCAAAGCAATTAAAACCCTTGAAAAGCTGATGCCTCTCAATGACCATTCCTCACATTTGTTTCTGAGCAGTTTTTTTCAGGATAGCTCTGAAGACTGCTGTGATTTTTTTTTAAGATTTCAGATGCTGTTGTTGGAATTACAATACAATGCTCTATGTAAAAAAAAAAGAGTAAAATCCCAACAACAAAATAACCCCAGGGTGATTTGTGCTCAAGAAATAAAGACCAGAATGTAAATTATCAATGTGTCAGTGCACACCTTCATTTTCAGCTCTGGGTGAGCGCAGGTCTGCTCCTGCCTCACCCAAAACAGCGAGCACAGAGGAAGAAGCAGCAAAAAGAAGTGGGGTTTTGGGGAGTTATTAAACAGATAAGTCTCTCCAGGCTGAGAGGAGATACTGTGGATGTCTATAAAACCATAAGTGGCGTGGGGAAAATCGATAGCAGGCAATATTGCAGTGTCCCCTCAGCAGGGCCAGGAGGGGACAGGCAATGAGAGCAGGGTCGTCTGCAGCCCTCTAAAGGTCACAGTTCCCCTTTCAACACATAATTAAAACCTGGCACAGCTTCCAGAGCCTTTAACCACTGCTAAAGATCAGATAAATTGAGAGGGGGAGAAACAGCTGGGGCTATTAAGGACAGGGATAGAAAAATAAAATCAGACCTGGGAAAGTGCACTAGGGAAGAATAACAACCTTACTTTTCCTGGTGCCTTTTTGGGACTACCTAAAAGCAGAGGCCAGATAAAATTAAGGGAATAAAAACCAGTTCTATTTACTGAACGGCCTTCAGGTACATTTTGGGCACACAAAGCTCCCCAGGGGCAACACCTATAAAATGGACCACTTGTCACAGGTTTTCACACTTTTATGAGTTTGGTCCATTTGCACATTGGGGTTAATCTTCCAATTACAGCTTCAAGTAATGAGGTAATTTATCCCAAGTTTGCTCCCCCCCAATCACTTTTGTTTCCACCTCTGGGGCCCTGGGGCAGTGAGGTGTCCTTGATTCCCAGCCTGGAGAGGAATTGTTGTGTCTGCCCAAAATGGGAAAGCAGCAGCTCACACTGGATATGGAGTTTGTACACACTAAAGAATTTCAGGATTGTAAATGTATGGAAAATATAAAAGTCAAAATCCTAAGGCATTATTCCAATTTTCTGGTCATCTACTACAGGATGCTCCTTCCTTTTGGACAGAGCTTCACCCTCCCCAAAACCAGTGGCTGCCATGTTAAAAGGTGACTTTTTTCTGTACAAGTGGATCAAAACGCTCCTGCTTTTTGGCGAGCCTGTTTTAGAATGTTTCAGATTTTACAGTGTCTGTATCTATTTATGTCAGTCTGCAAAATATTGCAGGTATATTTACTCAGCAGCTCTAGCAGTTTTACACACACAGATCATCCACACCCATGTGTAGCTCTTGTGTAACTCTCTTGCAGCTGCTGTTAAAAAAAATCCAGAAAATGCATGCTGCTATGATTTTAAATATGATAACTTTATTCATGATTACTTTATTGAAAAAAAAAAAAAAAGAGTGAAAGCCAGGAAGAAAGGTACTGGTATTCCCTGCTGAAAATATGAAATATAAACAATTCTTGTTTATATTTATGTCCAGCAAGCAATTTGAAAGTCTTGATTTCAAACATTCACTGAGATTTTTCTACATAAACGAAGTGTTTTATGGCATTAGCAGAAAATCCAGATAATGACAATGTAAATTGATTAGAATTTTAAAAAGAAAACTGTTGTAAGACAGAATAACTTAGGAGAAATACCTGAGGATTAGCAGCTTGGGGAAAGGAATGTTGTCTGCTGTAGCTTAACAACATCTTTCATACCGAGCAGAATATTTTAAAAATGTTATTTCATGGAGCAGTCAATCCTGCTCATGTAAGAGGACGAATGTTTTATAAAGAATATCCAGTCAGGGCTCCTGTTTGGAGTTTGCTTCGGTGCAGAACATCTTAATATTCAGAAAAATAAAGGTGGCACATGGATGTGTTTGTGGGCACATGCATTTTTGGAGTAAATAAGAGGAGAAAAAAGACATTCTTTCCCTCAGTTACTATGCATAAAGTGCATAAATATATCCATTAATATCTTTACACAGCCTTTACTATTTCTTTGTGTCCAGAACAGACAGAGGAAGATACAACTTTTAAACTTATGAAACATACTCTTATATTCTCATCCTGTCTTTCCCATCTGATCTACATGTTGATGGTACAAAAATGGGCATTTAGTCCTCCAAATTGGCATTTAGTCCACTTTATTCAAAGCCAAAAAGAAAGATATTTTGAAGACCAACCTGCCTCCAGAAATGCTTGCTGAAATTCAAGTAGCTTGTTAATCTGAGCATTTTGTCTTTTGCCCATTTTGTCTGCCCCCAGCTTTTGGTGTGGCATGAGGGAGAGAGATGTGTGCTCATTTCAATGAGCATAGCTAGATCCTCACCTGAC
>JANRMJ010000080.1:2216471-2227350 GCA_025584955.1 Alethe diademata
CAAACCAGTCAGATATTAAACCCACGTCAACAAAACATTGTTCTCTGGAATATTCCTTTCCAATTAGGAGAATCCCTCATCCTTAACAAATGAATTTCTTATCTGTATTGCTTTCACGTTATCACAGCTAAGTGCCAGAAGAGGACAATAATATTTAATGAGAAGTCATGTGAGACAAGGAAATAAAATAATGTGGTAAGCAGTGACAGATTATCAGCTGCTGTGCACAGACGTGTAGTTCTCCTAAAGTTGAGCTGAGTTGAAGTTTTTCTGAGCTGAATTATAGTAATGGGAATTTACATCAGTCAAAACTGCAGGCTTTGGGTTTTTTGTTTGGTTGGCTAGTTACTTTGTTGGGGTTTTTTGTTTGTTTTAGTTTGGTTTCTTTGTTTTTTGAGTGGGTTTTTTTTTTGTTTTTTTTGTTTTTTTTTTTTGTTTTTTTCATTTTGTAGTGTTTCATTCTTATCACAAAAGTAATTTCTGATGCACCCTGCATTTTTTAATATATTGTTTATGGGATTAAAGATGGAATTTTTCCTTAAAAGAAAGACCCATCTGGAGTTGCTTTCTGAATTTTTTCCCCTACTAGCTGATTTCTATTTCTACATTAATTTGAAAAGAAATGAAAAGTTTTATAAGCACCATTAGAGTCTCTCTGGAGGTTTAAAAATAGTGCTGACCTAAAAAGAGCGATCTTTAATTTGTATCTCATTTCTGTATAGTAATAGAATTTGGACAATTATAATTCTAAGTGTATAATCAGCTTTAAAAATAAAGCAAAAATGTACCATAGGAGAAAGTAAATTATCTCAAAACGTTTTGTATAATGTCTATGTGAAGAGATTAAAATTGAGTGATTAAAAATAAATTCAGTGAGATGTTTGGATGCAGGAGTATTGTTTATCTTCCTCTCCATTGCACAGAAAATAAAAGCCTTTAATTAATGTTTGTGATATATGTTAGGTCTGGAAATGTTGCAACTTCCTACATTTTACAAGTAAAATTTCTTGTCATTCTAAAGCATTTCAGGGAAGTGGGATTGACATACAAGACAGATTACCTTGAAAAAGATGAAAATTCAAAATCCAGTGGAGATTGGGGCAACAACTGGCCCTTTTTTTCTGCAGAATATTTTGTAATATATGACTTTATTCTGCATGTATGCTCCTATTTTGAGTGTACAAAGATAGAGGAGGCTTTTTATGTCTTCTAATTGGACAAATGGACAGGACTATCCAAAATTTATTAATATATGAGAACAGTCTTTGCATGGTACCTAGAATGACAGCAATGATAGCAGAAGTTAGAATACCTTAATGTCTTGAAAGATCTTGTGATATCTACTAGGCTTTTTTTAAAGCTACAAAAATGTAGGTCAGAAATAAAATACAATTTTTTTATGAACAAGAGCAAGACTAATTAAATAAGAATTTTCCAAGGATGAAGTGAGATCGTGTAATCTTTAAAACTAGAATAAAAACTTTCCTCACTGAAAAAAAACCCTGCACAACTCAAATTATTTTCCAGACTCAGTGGTTTAATTCTTCAAATCATGGATTTATTGTTTTCAGAAGACATATCTCCAGATGTTGACTTCAACATTAACTTCCTGTTAAAAAAGAGTCAGCTAGAACACATTGTCCATGACTCTGGTCTCCAAAAATGAAGAGTCTCCAAACTCTCCAGACTTCTGTATTTGAACATCCTCAGTGTAAATTTCATATACTTAAGTAGGAAGGCTTATTTTTTCCATTTGTGCCTGTTGCCTCTTTTCCTTGATACAGGACCTTGTTGACTCTTGTCTGCTTTTGTACCCAATCACACCATTAGGTATTTCATGTACTGAAAGATTTTATTGTAAGATAAATCAAGCTGGTAATTTTCGGCTGCTATTTATGGGGAAATCTGGAAATAATTTGTTTCCAAGTGAAATCAAATGGAAAGCAACAAAATCCTCTTGTAAATGGAGTTCTAGATGTCTGACTATGATCACTGTGCTACAAAAATGCTGTAATTTGGTAAATACAAATTTATAGGCAGGGAATGCCTGGAATTGAGGCCCAAATGATGTAAAACTACATCTTGATTTTCTAGCCAAAGTATTGCTTCCTTCTTCTGCATATAGGAGATTAACAACATTCTGAATTTTGGAATTAGTTACCGTCAGGGTTCAGAGTTTTTAGGGCTAATTTTGGAAAATGGATAACAAAACATATTGTCATTCTGAAGCTGGGCTTCACATAAGCTACAAATTACCCAAATATCATGGAATTGCATAATCACAGGTTCACATAATCACAGAGTCACAATATCCCAGAATGGTTTGGTTTGGGAGGGGCCTTAAAGATCCCCCAGTGCCACTCCCTGCCATGGCAGGGACACCTCCCACTGTCCCAGGCTGCTCCAGCCCCAGTGTCCAGCCTGGCCTTGGGCACTGCCAGGGATGTGTCATACAGGAATTATCTTTTTTGAACACTGAGAAGATCAACAGCAATTTTATGCAAGCTCTGAGCACAAATCCCACAACATCTACACCTGTAATTATACTGGTAAGAAGATTTAGAGGTTATTTTTTTGGGCTTAATGAGGATAGTTATTAAATTATCACAGACTCACAAATCAGTGTTCCTTGCACTGATTAAAGGTCCAGATTGAGAGGCTTAGGACGGTTACCAGATATCCAAAACCAGGAAAAAACCCCACCTTTTAGCAAAAATATGTATTAATACCAGCAGTAAAATGGAAGGACCTTTTCATGTTGCTTGCCACGACCTGAATCTTTTTAGAGCCACTTCTTTCTGTAATACTCTCTTCATATGAACATGGAAACATTTCTTTTACCTTCAAGTGAGTCAACCCACTTCATTTTCTATAACCAATTTCAAGTCATACACAGATTCTAGTGTAACAATCTGAAATGCCTTTCTCTATCAATTCTGGTTCTCTTTATTCAGAGAGCAAGATTAGGTTTCACTTGAGACACAGAGTTGTGGTGCAAATGGCATTTTCAAAAAAGGCACTGGCTCCCAACCTTTCAGAACTGTGTGAATGAAAATATTCATTTTTTTTTAATTAGCAAAAAGACTGAAGCAAAGCTGTGCCACTTCAGATGGTAATCAAGGGGAATTAATTAGGCCTGGTTATTTGTGAGATCTGGGGAAAATTATCAAGGTTTTTTTAAGCCTCCTTTAGTAATCATAGTATGTCATGATACATATCTGCTGCTTTTTTATCACCTGCAAGTGTATATGTAAAAGACACTTTTATTTTGGTTTATTTATTTATTAATTTATTTCTAGGCAGCAAAATTTAATTCTAAGTTGAGTTTAGTGTTCTGTATTCCAGTGGCAACATTCTGAACGAAAAACAAAACATCTGTTGTAACTACTTACATAGCTCCTTTAAATGAGAGCCAAAATTTTATGTATCAGCACTGAAAGAACAAGAAGAGATAACAACTGCAGTTATGGAAAAAATGAACATATTGCAATTCAGTTTCAGAGTTCCAGCTCTCCAAAAGCACCTATAAAAAATCATGCCTTGTAATATAGAGGACTGAAATTGAAGAGGAGAGAGTTCACCTGATTTGGGAAGGAAAGGTGCACAGAATATAAACCCATATTGGAGCACAAATCCGATGAGGAGCAGCTGAGGGAGCTGGGAAAGGGGCTCAGCCTGGAGAAAAAAGGCTCAGGGGGAACCTTCTGGTTCTGCACAACTCCCTGATGAGATATCATGCTCTGCTCCCAAGGAACAAGGGGCAGGAGCACAGGAAATTACCACAAGTCGTGCCAGGCGAGGTCTGGGTTGAATATCCAGGAAAATCTCTTCACTGGTCAGGCATTGGCAGACCTGCTGAGGAGATGGCTGAGTCAACATCTCTGGAGATATTTAGGAGATCTCTAGACACCTTGGAGATGTAATTTAGTGATGGATTTGACAGTGCTATGGGAATGGATCAACTTTATGATTTCAAAGGGCACTTTGAACCTTAAATATTCCCGTATTCTATGGTATTAGGGAATATTCTTCAATCAGCACTAATTGTCATTTTTTAAAAGCTGCAAACCCTGATTCTCAGGTGGGAAATCAGGGTCCACATGGGCTCAGTTACCTGTGTCACTGCACAGACCTAATGCACTGCTTACCACAGACCAATCTGCAGTCAGAACTCTGTGATAAATGAAAGTTTCATTCCACCACAGTAAAACATTTTTGCTGTACTGTTCTGCAAAATTACACAGATAGTTTCTTTTTCACAGCATGAGAGGAAAGTAGCCACCTCAAGAAAAATGAGGTTAGTAGCAGTAGGAAGTCAGGTCAGGATGCTTCCTCCTCCTCCACCAGATGGAATTTACACATCAGGTGATGGCAGAGAAGAAGCTTTATACACAAAAGATACACCTGCAAGACACAAGATTTAAATATCCACCTGTGCACAAAGGATCTGGTTATCACCTCCCTTCTGCATGTTTAAGACAGATGTAGAGGGGACGAAAGGATGTGCTGGCAGAGCTGATGCATCATGCCAGAGCTGCTCAGTTGCTCACACTCTTCTGCCTAATTCATCCCTAACACCAACAGGGAAAGGCAGCAAGGCCATTCACAATGAGAGTCCTGGAGGTGCACCACGAAATATGTCCTGATGGATTTGGTCCTCTGCTGATGCTCTGCATCTCACAGAAATCGAGAGAGAGTGATTGATCATCCCACACGTGCACGTCGCTTCGTGTTCGGTGCAGAATTTCATTGCTGTGGCTGCAGTTGGGGTGGATAAAGGTTCTGCTGGGCATGAGCCAGATAAAGGGAAAGTGGGTCAAGTGCTGGCACAGGATTTGGAGGTCCTGCCTGAGCTCCCTGGTCCCATCACAACTTGTGATATTGAGCAAACTGATTGATAATCAGGTCCTCGGGGGAATTTCAGGGTAAGGGTTTAGGAGTTTTTCCTCCACAAAATACAGGGGAGTTAGATGCTTCTAAGTGGATATCACAAAAACCAGGCTGCAACGCAGAACTGCCCTAGACAGTAAAAAAATATAAAAATCCTAGAGGAAATGAATAATTTAAAACCCCAGTTGCATCCAAAGTTTGAGTTACTCTTCCTGTTTGAGGTAGGCGAACTCGAAACTTTTCTTAAGTCTTATTTTATTTTTAGAACAGAGAAGATCCTCCCCTTTCCCAAACATCAGCAAAAACAATCAGCATCTTTCTGCTGAGCAGTGGAGAGGTGAGAGCAGCCCTGCCACCCCCTGGGTCAGAAACACCCTGTTTCCTTTCCTACATGAAGTGTTCAAACCCCACATCTCCTAAACCGTATCCAACATATCGGATGCTGATCCACGTCAGAGGAATGGGAAGTATTAAGATGAAGGACAGGATTTTGTGTCACTGCAGCTCAAATTGCCAAGGGAGGTGTGGTGGAAGGCAGCCTGGGCAGGCTCTTCTTGGCCTCACAGAGCTGGATTTTCCTCCCAGAGCTATCAAACGTGAGTGGTGCTCAGGGGGTGTGACAAGGAAATCAGGGAAGCCTATGTGCAACTGGCTGCTTTCTGAGCTCTAATGCCTCAAGAATTGCTTGCAATGCAGTCTTTCTGATTGAAATTTTTGCTAAACCTCTTTTTTTTTTTTTTTTTAATTAGTATGCTTTCAGAGAGTTTATTTTCCATAATTCCTGATAACTGAATCCCATTTGGAGAGTTTGCTACTCCTTCCTATAATTTAAAAGTTTTTTTTTTTCAGGAAAGGGGAAACTTCTGCAGCTTGATTGATAACTTGATATTAACAAATTTGTGTAAGGGTTGTAGGGCATGATTACCTCTGAACTAAAAGTACTGATGGATGAAAGTGATGAAGGAAAACATTATTCTGCTCCTTATTCCCAGTGTCCAAGATTTTAGGTAAGGTCAACTGTGTAGGCTCCTGCAGAAAACAGGGTCTGTAGCCTTTATTCCATCTGATATTAATAAAGTATCAATCAATAGAAAACCCTGCTGCAGCAGAAGAGACTGGAGATTATATATATTTTTCTGGCTGATAGAAATGATCCTAAAAGAGCATTCAGTGTTTTAAGATAAACATATAGGTCCTGTATGTAGCCTTAAGTTGTCTTGGCAAACCTAATCTTTAAACCAGCAATGAAAAAAAAGAAAATAAAATCAAATATCAAAGAATTGTACTCAACATGTGTTAAATTACACATTTGACACTCAATTTTATTTTTTTAATGTGAGAAAAATACCTTTTCTTTCCTTTCAAACCATTCCTTACACTATGAAACTCTAAAATAGATAGAATTTCGTTTTACCCTTCTTTTTTCTTCCCTGAGAGATTTCAAACTCACTCAATGCAGTGAAGAATTCAAAAATTTAAATTTAAAAAATCTTATTTGTCTTAACTGGAATTGAATTTTAGAATCTAGAGGTTGTCTAGCCCAACACCAAGTGTCAGTAATTCTCTTCTTTAAAAGTAAAGGTTTTATTTCTGTATAACAGTCACTTGCTGGCATGAAAATTTCAGCACAGGTCCTGTATTTGCAAAACTTTTAGGGCAAATTCTGGTCCTAAAATAAGTTTGTTACTCACAGAACTCAACCTGGGTATTATTTTCAATTTTATACTCCAGTTTTAGAAATTCACTTTGGTAGCAGGAGTGTTTCCACATGGTGGTAGTGCCTGCCTGGCACTGGAATGAAGACTGACCCTCTGGTCAACCAGGAATTTTGTTAAAATTAAAAATGAGAAGAAGAAAACTCCAAACCAACAAAACAACAACGATGGTAACAAAAAACAGAGGCAGATCTATTTTCAGCACATATATCTGGGGAATTTCCCAGCAAGTTTGCTCAAATACATGTCCAGTTTGTTAAAAGAGACATTTTGATAGACTTCACACTTTTTCTTTTTGATTGCAATGACATACATGCATTTATTTAATTTTTATTTCACAAAAGTGTCCGCTCTCTGCGCTTGCTGGAGCAGAAGAATGTGCAGCCCATTTCCCCTTTTTTTCCCTTTCTTTTCTGCAGCACTAATAAAAGCCATAACCATAAATGTGGAGGGGAATTATTGGCTGGAGCAAGATCAGTTTCCCACCTCTGTCCCTGGATATTTGTGTAAGACTGGAAAGCTAAATTAATAAATTTTTGTTCCTGGTAGAAGGCATGGGAAGAAAATAACAGAGAAGTTTTAAAATATCAGTTAGGTTTGAAATATATGTAGAACACACCCAGGTAAAGATGATGATACACCTTATAAATGAATGAGTTGAGCCAATTAAAAGTTTTGGGTCAAAACTCTTGGAGGCAGAATTGTGAGAGAGTTTCTAAGTGGGAATGTATGAATCAAATTGTAATCCCCCAAGGTTATTTTGATCTAACAACCTCAATGACAGCAGACAATAAAGCCAGTTATGCCTTTTGAGAAATTTTAACTTCTAAGACATTTACAAACCACTTGAGTTAATTGCTTGTTGAAGCAGAGAAGATGAGTAAAAGAACTGTTAGTACAAGAACTGGAGACTAAAGAAGGAACTGAAGTGGGGCTGGCAACTGGGTGTGTTGGAAAGAGAGCGTGTCTGAGGACATCACAAAAAAATTCACAAGAGTTTTTACTGCAAAAGGCATATTTTCCTTTTTAATTTTGAGGCTGGCACACCAAATGCAGATTTTATAACTAAACTGTGTAGTGGCACAAAACTTGGAGGAAGGATTCAGGAAGGATTGTAAAGTTAAACAGCAGAGTTTAATGGTTTTGGGACAGGGGACCTAAAATGGGATGGTATTTAGTAATAGGAAGTAAAATTACTGTATTTATCATGTGTTTGGATGTCAACAAGAGTTGTTTTCCCAAAGAATGAAGGATTATTAGAAACAGTAAAAAAAAATGTGGTTCCTAGGTGAACCCAAATGTGCAAAAACTACTAATGAATGTTTTTTCAGGTTGTTTTCTTCAGTGACAGTGACACTGCTTGGGAAAAGCCCTAAAACTTTAACCGTTATGACCATATTTGTTTAAATTATTCCTTCCAAGAATTTCATCCTGTAAAATACAGTGCTTTTATCTTAACAGCTGCCATCAATATATATTTCACTGACTTTCAAGGTGAGTATATTTTTTCTAAAAATATATTACTTGTAAAGCATCTTCTTGTTTTATATAACATGTAGCAGGATGACTATGAAAATGCCTGATTAGAGGCTGAACATGTTTCTTTTTTGCATAAAGTCTCTAGAAGCACAAATAGCAATAATAGACAATCTCTGAGAAAAAAACTTGCCCCCCCCAAAAAACCCAAAACCAAAGAAACAAAACAAAATGAAACAGTCTGCTCTTAAGTGTAATGTGTCTGCTTTTACTTTCAGTAGAGGTATGGATATCTAATTCACCTACAGGTAATGCAATGGAATGTAATTTTCAGCTACTAATGAGTCAGCAACTGAAAAGATAATTTTTCTGGCTAAAATATTGACTTTATGCACTATGTGTATAAAATGTAATGTTTAAAGGAAGTTGCTTGATAAACAGCCCTCAGTTTATAACCGTACTTAAACAAAAATCATTGGAAAAGAGACTTTTATCTTGCAAAACACAGTATATTAGTTGTGAGTTTATTAAAATCAAATGGTACATTTCTGACTTGTAATTAAAACATTCTTTGCAGGGTTATCACACAGATGGGGTTTTTTTCCTCCATTACCATAAATTATAGTGCTATAAAACAAGGATTAACAGTTCCCTTTAGAATGTAGCATTACAATTATTCTCCATTATAGCTCTAAACAAATGTCACAATGTTAAATTTATATCTTTATTAAGGTACATGAAGGAAACAAAGGGGAGGTGGGTGGGCCATGACAAGACAAGGATGTCTTTTGTGCAAATCCCAACAAGACCTAAATACTAGTAGGTGTTTCTCTGCTCAGCTCAAGATTTTTGTAGAATTGGTCTAGAAATTAGTATTTAAACCAGACCTAGAATGCTCAAAAGATGCAGATTGGTCTCAATCCCGAGATCTTCCAGTTTGGATGTTATCAGCCATGTGATGATGGCAATAAAGGGTGCTGAATTGGCTGTACAAATTATACAGACCTTGGAAAGAGCAGTATTTCAGCTCAAACAGAAGATACTACATACTCTGGATATCCTAGGCCATGCTGGAATATCTAAGGAGAAGGCTAAAAAAGCAGTGAATATATAAAATCATTGTCTTTAGAAGTCTCTTTTCTAAAATATAGAGGCAAGTCTGTGAGGAGGAACTATAAACCCAGATATGCTTCACATTTTGTGCTTCCTGTTTAGGCTGTGGGTGTTTTGACTTCTGTATTTGTCTAATGACTAGGAAAACAAGGACCTTATTTACCTGAGATGTACATAAGGCTAAATAAAACTTAGAGGCTTTGGGTGTACTAAACAAGATTTAGATAGGAATTGGTAAATCACACTTTTGTGAATATGGAAAAAAAAAAAACCAAACACAACAAAACCATAAAACCTGAAAACTGAGTGCTGGTGGGAGGGCTGGAGAAGAGCCATGATAAATTCTGGCACCACTGCTGCTGGAAATATCTCAAGAATAAGGAAGTCTGAGTCACATTAAGTAGAGCTCCCCCATGTTTGCATAGACACAACATTCAGCAATGCAGTTTATTAACAATAATAAACACAGTGCAGCCAGCAGAATAACAAAGTTATCTGCTTGATCAGGCAGTGGGAGAAAACAATGCAGGGGAAATGCAGAGCACTTATGTATTCATGCAATGGTTACGTGTACCAGCCAGCAACAAAAATATATCAGTTTTCATTTATATGTGTAGATTTGTGTTTCTGTAGAGATAAATGTACACACATACAATATAGCCCCAGTGGTGCTTGGTCCTATAGTGTGAGCCCCTCATACATAGTAATGAATTTAGCCTCAAAATGCCCTCAGGAAAAAAAGAATTCTTATAATAAGAATATATAATTCATATAAAAAGAAGAAATGTAATGAGTTGCAGCATGAAGTAAAGAGTAGGAAGGAACAATGCCACAAAAAATCTGTGGAGGCAACCAAAAAGAAGAATTCCCAGAGGGATTAAGATTAAAACCAGAAATCTTAAAGTGAAGTAATTGCACTTTAGAAGGCAGCAGACCTCTGAAGAAAATGGGAAGGGCAATTTTTGACTGTAGGGAATTATTGCCATGTTTAATATATTGTGCATAAACATCTGCATTTCAGGACTGCCCAGAGTACACAGCTTCAGTATATTTTCTTGCAAGCACGTAATAATATTTAAGTGTGGGTAGGAAACACACGAGTAAGTATTTATAATAATATCAATCTCATATATTGGCTCTTTCACTGCACAAAGGTGCTGTAAATCTGGCAGCTGAGGGAGGGTCTCCTATCCAGAATTTTCCATCTTGCTCCTGCACCCTTCCAAAACTTGGACAGTTCACTTTGAAGTCCAACCCTTTTGAAACTTAAGTTAGTTTAAAAAAATAAATAAAACCCAAAAAATAAAATCACCTTGAGACTTTTTAGAGATATTTTTTCTAGGTTTGAACATTTCTTTGATAATTTTCTATTTAAAATTCTTTTCAATTTATGCCTAGGGTGAGGCATTTCTGGTCCTGCACCCCCTTTACTCCAACAATAGCATGTAAGACACTTCTAATTACATTCTTCACCCTGGTTCTCTTCATAAAAAAACTTGCTAAAAAAACCCCCTACTTTTCCATGCTTGTTACAGTCCAATTCTTAAATTTTCTGATGCCATCATCAAGGGTGTAATATATAAACCTGTAGATTTGTATCTTTTATCTAATATAGGGAATTTAAGAATTTATGGAGATATGCTTGCATAAAATAAAAGGAAGAGGAGGGAAAAGCAGGAATGCCC
>JANRMJ010000080.1:2428853-2442681 GCA_025584955.1 Alethe diademata
CAACTTATGTAGGTTGTTAAAAATCTGATAATTTCTAATAACTGTGGTAGATGAGTCACGTTTTACTTGGTTCTCTGCTTTACCCTCCATCCTTTTAAAATTTGGCTATTTAGCAAGAAAATGTGTGATCTTAAATTCAGTGAATCATACTTCTATGGCAAAATTAGGAATTTTTTGTTGGCTTTATTTTGAGACTAATAAAATAATATCAAGACAAACGTGTTGCAATATCCATATCCCTGGTGATCTTACCCCGAAACAAGAAATGTTTCTGAAGCCTGACCCCAAACCAAAATCTTGCAGGTTCTGGAAAGCTATGATGCACTATATGTGCATCAATATTTGAGTACAATATTGACATTTTCTCTGCTTAACCTAAGAGTTTTGCCTTTTTTGGAGGTGTGTTTGAATTTATCCTCCCACTGGAAGCCCGGAACACGAAATGTACATTATTCATTTCTGATTTTGTGATTCATTACATACGCCTTTTCTCCTCTTATACGTGGGGTTTTTTTTCCATCTTCAAGGAGAGGATATTAGTTTGCAAAATAACTTTGTGGAGTCCTTGGCCATATGGCACTAGAAAAATGAAAATAATTATGTAGAAAGCATCTTGTGTGGCCTGCAGCTTCTGATACGGAAAGAAAGAGTGTGCTCCTTTCATTGATTGACACATAAATTCTAAATATCTGTGAAGACCAGTATAAGAGCAATTAATTTAGTTTTAGTGGAGATTATATATTCAGAAAATGCGAGTGAGTCCTTTAGTATGTCATTAACACAGTGAAATGGTGTAATTACAATGTATAATCTTTATTCATTTATCTCCTTTACAGTTGTCAACATCAGAAATCCTCAGAATTTGCCTAAAATATGTAAGTCTGTGATATTTGATAGCACACTTAATCAGTGATTGCAATAGAATGGCTGCTAAAAATCCCAGTACATTTGTAATGTTTTTGGCAGGAAGCATAAGAATGTTTTCTGTCCTTGATATCTTTGTTTACTTAAAAACACAACTGTTCTTTCTAGTTAGGAACTAAGTAGTCTCCAGTCTGCTGTTTGAGAGTAAAATGGAAACTTATATGGAGATAATTATGCAAGAATGGGAACACTGCTTAATTGAAACAATCAGATCTAGGCAAAAATAAACAGTCTCAAATTTGGAAGAGACAAGATGTTACAGTACCCTGAGTTTATTGATATTTCTTTGTCATTTTCTCTAAATTCTTAAACTGATAGAAAACAATAATGCTCTACCAGTTTGTTCTTTAATTCTTTTTTTCACTTGCTGTTAGTTGAAGGAAAATATATAATTTTTCTTTGATGCCATATGCTGCCTAATTGCAGAGCATACTTTTTACAATGCTGAGTACAAGGATCTTGGGTTTCTAAAGCAGGAGTCAAAGCTACCAGAAAAAAATATGCAACAGAGGGAGTGCAGGATCTCATTTTGAGATAAATGCACTAGAGTTCACCTACACAGATGTTTAACCATTTAATTAAGAGAAAGAGTCATTTATTTAGGGTTTTCTAATGAGTGAAGGAGAACCTCAGTATTGCAAATGCAGTCTGAATTAATCCAGTCCATCTATGCCTCAAATAAAAAATTAAAATAAATTACTGGCGTTTACAGCCTAGTTCTGCAAATGAACTGAGATTTAATTTAGAGACATGCTTGTATTGCAAAGCAAAAATATTTGCTCCTTTTAGATAATAGATTTATGTCTCCAAGGAAATAGAATTTTGGGGCCTCAAACGAGAGTTGGCTTAGATCCAGTGATTTTTTTTTTTTTTAATCATAATTGGATTTTGTGTTCCCACTGAACAAAAAGCCATTCTCAATCCAGTGAATTTATCTAAAAAGTTAAATTTTAATGGATTTCAAGCTTTGCTTGTAGGGAAAATGTGAATTAAGTTTAATTCTTCCTAGGTATGTTGTTTTTATCCCAGCCATTTAGACTAAACAGCAGATCTAGGATTGACTATTCTTGATATTTCTTTAAAGTCCTTCTGTTCTTTATCTGAACTTTTAATTTGTGACCATGGCTTTAAATGCTGCAAAAAGAGCTCTAACTAATATCATCATCTGTCACCAGATAAAAATAGAGTGCCTTTCCTTACTCTGCTCAACTACACACACTTCTCAGACTTTCACACACACAGGATTTTTGACAAAACTGTGCCAGTGCCTCAACTCTGGCAATGATGCAGTTCTTAATAGCTTTAAATACTCCTCATCTTCCATTTTCTCAGCATTATGGATCCATGGATGGAATGGACCTCAGGAGGTTTTTTAGCCCAAAACTCCATCAAAGTGGGGTCAAAACAAAATTCACACCTATATCCCTAGGGCTTTGACTAACAGAGTCTTGAAACAACATTTCTCAGCATATTGATTGTCCTCATATTGTTCTTTCCTCTTTTCTATATTTCCAATCAGAAATCATGCCAGTAAAAAGCCTGTTTTTTTTTTCTCTAAAAGGCATTAGGAAGATGATGCTAAGTCCCCTCACAATTTTTTCCCCATCCATTTTAAAACAAAATTTACTTCTTTCAGCTTCTCCTCACATGGCAAGTGCTTGACTGCCCAGGCATTTTGCTGAATGCACACCAATTTATCTACATTTTTCTTACACTGGGACCCCAAAACATTTTGCAGTGGAGCCTGAAGAGTTTAAAATACCACCAAAGTGCTCCTAAAAATGTGCTTTTACAGAGTGTTTGGTGATTTTGCACTGAAATATCACACTGCTGCTCTTCCCACTCCTTTATTTTATGGCTTGCATATTGTTAAGCAGCTGTGCCAAGCTTAATTACACTAAAACTAATAGTAATAGATTTTTCTTGGTCTTTTGACTGTGCACTTGCTGCTGTTTGTGAGACAGTATTTCTGGAAGATAACACTCTGGTGCTGTGCTATATGAAATATATATATCATTTACAGAGATGAATTATAAGTCTAACTGAAATTTGAATTATATATAAAACAAATGCATAATTTATGCTTGTGAGTATCTATTGTATACGCAGGATGATTTTTGGACTCCACTTTTTCTGTAGCAGTCAGGTTTCATTAGCAACATTCCTCCTAAAATCTTGAACTTTCCCAAAACTTTTGTGGCATTATGACATACTGTGTTAGTTTATCTTTTGCCATGTGGACAATGTTTTATATGATTTATTTGGTTTTGGGTTTTTAATTGAAGATTCCTAGCAAATGTGAACATTTTAATTAATATTCATTTAACTGTGATCCTGGTGGGCAAAAAGCCTTCTGATTATACAAAAAGTTACTCCCTCTGGAAAATCTAGAAAATTAGTGTATTTACTGGGATTCTCCTTACATAAAAGATGCTTCATTTTGCACCTAATTTCTTTTAAAGTGAAAATATCAGAAAGTCATGGAAAAAAAATTCTTCAATGTATATCCTCAAAATTAGACTGCATGGCAAATGTCTGGATTTGTTTCATATTTTCTGAAGAAAGACATGTAAAACCCATAGGCTTTTTGTTGGAGAATAATCAGGTTGCCACAAACTGGAATATTTTCAACTGAAGGGATCTTGTAAGCATGACAGAAATTTGAAATAAACCCCCACATTTAAGGAATATATTTTCCCTGGAAATCAGTTCAATGGAAATATTTAGATTGGTCTCATAAACTTGTATCACCCACACAGTTTTGACTAATGCTAATTGTGTATTGGGACTCTAGATTCCTTTTCCTAAAATAATTTCTCACTTAAATTTGAAAAATTGCTAATTTAGCACTCCCTTTTTTTTTACATGTTAATCCCTCATAATCCCATTGGATTCATGGGGGTGCATAACACAAATGATCTTCTTAACACCAAGAGAATCACTGGTACAAGAACCCTGACAGTTTTAGGGAGGGATTCTCCATCCCCTCTAATCTTTTTTCTTTCTCTTTTTTGGTTTTTCATTTTTTTTTTACCTCCTTCGTTTGAAATCTGTGAAAATTTGACTGAATCAGAGGGAAGTATCCTTTTATATCTTCATTGCAATTTGTGCTTTTCAACACATATTGCACCTGAGAGTTTAATTGCAATTGCCATGGCCCTGCTTAATGTCTCGCTGTCCCTTCAGACATGTCTGAAATAATTTGTGATTTTACTAATTCCTACCATCTCCCTTAACCAAAATGCCCTCTGCTCTGAGCTTAGAAAAAACTTCAGAAAAATCTTCCTTCATCAATCCAAGAAATTAATTTGCCCAGATGATTTCTTTTCAAACCGTGTGAAAATGTCAAATAGTCTTCTTTCATTTTGATTCATATTAACTCTTGTTAATTAACTCTTGAATTAACTCCTGCTCTTAGATCTTAACCACAATTAACTACATTCTAGCTTTAATATCTAGTTAATAAATAACTTGTACATTAATTAGGAGCCATGATTTTCATTGATTTAATCTTCCATATTTTTAAACCATCTGGAGAAAAAAAGGAAGAGGAAATAAGAGGCATTTCCATGTCTGGCAGGGCATTCAAGAATAAGTATGTAGAAACTAAAAATTTCAAAATTAAAACCCAAATAACCATTCTGAGCCCCTTCAGCTAACAGGCTATTTGTAAAAATATAGTTTAGTATAACATATACCTCTGTTATGCATGCTGGAATATCAGTTATTTGAGTCACTTTGAAAAGTTTTCAGAATTTCACAAAAGCATCCAACTCAAAAATTAAAATTTAGCCTACAAGTCTTGTCAGGTTGAAAGTTTCTTACACAATCTTTATAACACTTCGGTCACCAAAGGTCCATATAAATGTTTCTAAAGTATATATGTATATATATATATGTATGTATATATATATATATGAAATTGAAATATAAATACTTCTTTTATTTATATTTCAACGAATTTGTTTGACTTAATCATAGTATCACTCAATAAGACCTAAGCAATTTTTGAGTGTTGCTCTATCAAGTCAAGTTTTTAATTTTCCTTGTTAGAAGTTTTAAGGTTGACACTAAAATTAGTGGATTTAAGATAAAAAGTAATATTAAAAAAGATAATGCAAAATGTACAAAATTGTAGCACACACATAAAACTTGGCTTCTGAAATTCACTCCATCTCCTTATTTCAAACACATTTATGTAGATTTTTAACATAATTTATGAATTTTCTGTAAGCTTAGGTATTGCTTATCCCACTGGTAATCAGTGTTTGTCTTCTATATGAAATAATAATAATTCCAGAGACTAACTTAATCCATCATGTATTTCTTTCATCTTTGCCACACACTTGGAGGCAAACTGTCTTTAATTTCTTTTTTTTTTTAAACTTTTCTCTAACTTTCTCCTTTCCACTGTGCCATTAACACTTTTCCTTTATTTCTCTACTAAACTAACCAGAAACACTATCAAGAATTCATCTTTATTCAGTGCTGGGCTGCCTCAGGACACTGGGTTAAATTGTAACTCGGTGGGGAGTCAGCCAAATGCGACAGGTTTGGAAAATCAGGGGGAAGCAGGCAGGATCAGAGCCCAGCATCCTAAGGGAATAAAGACTGGGAATAAATCTTTTGCAGCTACATGTTGTCACAGAGAGGAACAAATCTGCAGGGATATGTTTGCTCAGAGTTACTCAGACTTGTCTTTCATGGTCTTCCCCACTTTTCAGGTATTTGAAACAAGCTCAACTCACAGAAAATAATATTTTCCTTCTGAGTCTTTAATAACTTCAGTGAATGTTTCTAGCAGTCTTTTTCTCTCTTCTTTCTTTTCTTTCCTTTTCCTGTTTTCTCTCTGTTTTTCCTCTTCTATGTTTTTTTCTTATTTCTGAATGGCAGTAAGGACACCAAATATTCACTGCTCAGTAGTCAAATATGAACTTGTGCTGGAATAAAAATGGCTATGTTAAAACCCAAAGGGTAATTCAGTTAATAAACAATTGAATAAAACACTTTTGCACTGTGACAGCGACCAAGAGCTCTAACAGAAAGGCTATAAATTTTCAATCCCTGTAAACATTGAAGAGGCATCTGGACATGGTAATGAAAGATGGGAAAGAGGAACAGAACCAAGCAATCGTGGGTATGGCCTCAAGATTTATGTGTATGACAGGTTTTTAGAGACAGAAACTTCCATGTCATAGTAGCTTGAACTTCAGAAAATTATAATCATCCATGAGAGAGTAAACTGATCTAGTTTGCTGCATGGAGATTACATGATTGTAAAAGAAAATGTGGTTTTCTTAAAACTCCAGTGCTTTTTGGATTAATACTGCAGATCTGTGAATACTGAATCACTTGGCAGTGCTGGGGGAGCACTCAGACCTGGTGATGCTCTCTGGGATGTGGATCCTCCTTGTGGATTTCATTACCTTTGTCCCAGGCAAAAGAAAACACCAGCCTCATTATTAGTTAAGAAGAGACTTGGAATCTGTTTTACACGTGTTATAATTACAAGTACCTGAAAGATAATTAGGCCTCAAAATGATGTCATCTTCACCACATCTTTCCCATCATAATGTCCACAAAGTGAACATTATTTTCTAAGAAACTCCTCCATAAATTTATTAATTTATGCCAGCAGTCCAGAGCTTTAACCAGCAAGAATGATTTTGTGCCTCTGGTTTGTCAAGGAATTAGGGAGTGACTCACACTTGGAGGGGAAGGATTAGCAGGAGTTCAGCATCAATTACAGTTGTTCAAATACTGCTTGTGGAGCTGCCCTGTGCTCCAGCTCCCCTAAAGTGAAACCATTGCAAGACCCAGGCCCAGTTCTTGTGCAAATTGAAATTTCTCCTCCAGTTGGTGCTAAGCTGGTGCTCTGGGAAAACATTACTACAGATGCTATTGGTATTTGGCAGATTTTAAATAAGCCTTGTGCCCTTGCTGTGTGAAGCTTCTCCTTCCCTGCAGGGTAAAAAATCAGAAATTTGGATTAAAAGGCAGCAGAATAAGATGAATGCTTGCATGTATCTGGTTCTCTCATCAGAGATAATAGGAATAAATGGTCAATTTCTGCCAGGCAGCTTATTTTTCCATTTGGACTCAGTGTAATCCCGTGGGTGGGTACCCCTGTGGCACAAGTTCCAGCTAAAAGCTTTCTCATATCCTACTTTGCTATTACTTTAAGCTGATTCTTAAGTCATTTTGATGGGTTATGATGGTTTCTCCTCTGCCTTTAAACTGAATTCTCTTCCTTCAAACACATTAGTCTTCCAATGAATGTATATCACGGGCACATTGATTTTAAAAGAAAATTTAATTCTTCTGACTTTGGCTAGGATTAAGTTCTTTGGTTTTGATGTTTTGGTTTTTTTTCCCCACAGAAACAAGTCTTGTTTGGGAGTGCTATTTTTTAAACCATGCTGATATCATCTGCCCTAAGTAAAAAAAATATACGTTCCTTGAGAGCTGTCGCTTCTTCCAAGGCTGTCTATACTTTCCAGAAACAAATTTAACAGTTTTCATAGGGAAAACATAACATTTTTCATAATGAAAATCTTTATCATCCTGTTTCCTTTCAGAGCAGGCACTTTTGGTGCACATTCTGTACGTACCACAGCACAATATTTGGAGCACTCGGTGGCATAAAAGAAGCTTTGTTATTCAAATGGGACACCTTGTTTGACATCTGATTATGACTGTTTATCTGCCAAGGCTATTCCAGCACTCACAGTGCCCACAGTGCCAGGGAGACATCTGTTAAAGTTTTCTATTTAATGTCTAATACAAACAAGGTGTATCTGCCACAACCATTCTCCATACGAGAAGCCTCCAAAATTAGAATGTGAAGCTGTATCTCTGCTATCTCACACAGAAGTACAAAATTCACTTAGAAAATTAATCTTCAGAGGTGTTAGACTGGGTTACTCTTGCTCTCTTCCCCCTTATGCTTCTCAGATTTATCTCACTGGTTCTGTCTCAGAAAGCTTGTATTCAGTCTTCAGTACTTATATTTTTTTTGTGCAACTGTTGTTCTTCTTGTTCTAGTTTGCAGTTCACAAAATCTTTGTGTCATTGTTTTTGTTGTTGCTTTTTTTTTTTTAAATGCTCATAGGTGACAAAATTATTTCATCAGCCACTAACACCATGCTTCTACATTGTGTGGCTCCCATTGTAGGGTGTGATCATTTCAGTTTGCCATCTTCGATACAGGCAGAGGAAATGGCAGAAATTTTGCCAATAATTTTTATCAGAAAAATCTGAGGCGTGTGCTTTTCTTTTAGTGGTGGCTCACGTGTGCAATGACCATGGAAGGATGATGGTGATGGATGTGACAGACACCTCCAGCTCCTCTGGGGGAAATTTCCACAGGCAAAAGCTGCAAATCCCTTGTTGTTACCCTCAGTACCTCTGAGAGCAGAGATCTAGATTAGTGTCAATATTTTGATTGTCGCTGCAACTGGAGAATAAGGATGTCTGCACAGATCACTTCAAAGCATTTTTAGTACTGTGGGTTTTAATTAGAAAACAAGTATTTGCCTCAGAGCTGGAGTTGTCATCAGAGATCCCATGTAGCTTTCAAGCCCACTAGTATTAATCTTCTTTGCATATCTTTAAGACTAAAAACCTTTCTAATTAAACTCTTAAAGCCTCTTATCTCTGTGGTCTGGTTGATGCTGCAGTGGAATATATCATTGCCAACAACAATGAGAAAAATTGTAATTCCCTGCATAATACCAATCAAGTTGATTGTAGAACATTATGTTCATTAGGAAGTAATAGATTTTTTTTTTTTTCACGTTTGATCAAAGCAGCTGGCATTTAATCCAGGATGAGAAGCAGAATACTTTTTCATACTACTTATTGGTTAATTCATGGCCAGGTCTGCAATCTACTGGAAAATCAATTTATCAACTTTATGGGATGCGTACAATAGATTCTCTATAGATAATATATAAATATATAGTATATATATTATATAGATTCTCCATATAATAAAAAATATTTATACACAATACTGGTCAGCAGACAAAATTAGCATAATGAGGAGGAAAAATAACTTTCATAATAACGTTTTTTTTGCATTTAAAAAAAAATGCAGGTGAGAAGAGTGTAAATTCCAAGAGATAAATTTAGGGGTTTTTTTTATGTTTTGTCCTGTGCAGGGACAGGAGTTGGACTCGATGAGCCCCTTTCAGCTCTGGATATTCCATGATTCAAGTTTATTTTTCAACAGTGTTACAACAATTGTGAGGTAAAATGCACCTGATCAGTCTTGTAGTAACTTCCACATGCTTACATTGCAACAAATGTTGTGGAATAGATTGCCTAATGTAGTAAAATCAACCACAAGTAATTTGTAGTGTAGATGCTCCCTATATGAATTGTAAATAAATACGAGATTGTTGGAGTAAATGAAACTTAAATTTCTGTAAATGTCAAAAATACTTACTATTTGTTATTTCTGTATTAATTTTTGAATCATCTTTTCTCAGTTTTGCTTACTTTAGTTTTGATTTTCATTGTTTTGTTTTGTCTTTTTTTTCCCTGTAAGTTGTATTCTATCCTTCTCGTTGTTGTTTAGGTTCATCGTGTTTTCATTTTCTGTATTGCTTACTGAATAATTTTGGGTTTATTTGAACAAATAAAGAAGGATTGCCTGTCTAAACCTGATTTAAGTTTTCCACCAAGAAGTTTAGTTGTACAGCTGTAGGCAGACTTGCGTGCTAATTTTTCTCAGTATTATTTCCTGCTTTAATAGTGGTGCCATCGTTTTTTTTTTTGAGAAAGCTTTCATGGGAAATTGGAACCTTATCTCACTCTTCCATCTTCCTGTGTTGCTGATAAAAAGAGTTCAGTTGGATGAAACCCTATAGAACTCTGCTATAATTACTAGACATTTTTCATAGAGCTTATATATTAATTGAATTAGTTTCACTTATTATATAGAAATAATTTAATTTTATATGTTTTGGGGGAGGTTAAGTTGTTTGCACTGGGTTGGGTTGAGCTTCTTCCTGTTTTGGGGTTGTTTTTTTTTTTTGCTTTGTCTGCCCTTTACCATCTTCAGACTGTGAAAAATTTCATCTTCCTCTCTTTTTCCATGGAATTTTCCTTAGGCAAACTTAAGGTCTGATGTCTCAAATATAACTTTACTTAATGTAAACAAAAGGGATGAAAATGGTGAAAAGGGTTGATAAGAAGTTCTGTTTGCGTTTCTGATCCAAGACCATTTTCAAATTAAAAATATTGAACATAGTGGGCCTAAAATTATTGAATGTAGTGGTGGTGTGAGGAAAAGGAGTTAAAAAAATTAAGTAATATTAAGAGATACTCATTAAAACAATATTGAATTGTATTACTTTTAAGAGAGAGTTATCTGTACATTTTATTGCTTTTTAGATTCCAGGTGGATGAAAATTCTGACCTTTTCCTTTCTGAGACTTATCAGAAAATAAAGTCTGTAAATCTTTCTGGCTCCTTCTGCCACTCCAACACACAAACACACAGAGACACACAAAAAAAGAAAGAATGAAAAAAAAAAATTAGACAAATCTCTTGTGTCTGGGTGTATTAAATTCTTGCTTACAGCAGGCACTAAAGAATGAAATAAAAACGTGAATAAGTTGAAATCATGTTGTGCATGAGCTGACATAACATTTTTTCATCTGAAAAATGAAAATACATTTCAGTTAACTGTTTGGGTGTAGAATGACATTTTAGATCAGGGTCCACAGGGGTGGCAAAGGAAGTTGCTCTCACTGTCAAAGAAGTTATCACTTCTTTATCACTAATGTTTTATAAAGCATTCACAGGTAATGGCAATATATTTGTGAGCAGAATTTTTCTGTGAGCAGAATTGTTTTGTGAGGAGTGTGAGGATCCTGGACATCTGTTCAGGATATCCAAGTCTGACTGCATTTCTTTTAATATGATGTTCTAATCAGCATTAGCCAAAATAAATATTACCACAGCGGGGTAGGCCTTAATCCAGGTGCAAGGGACCAGGTTCAGCTGCAAGAAATTGGAAAACTGGTAGGAAATTATAATTTCCACCTTCCTTATCACCTTTCTTTTCTTTTCTCCAGAGTGGCTGACCATCAGAGTATTCCTAACACTGGAATCACACAATCATGGAATCCTTGAGGTTGGAAAAAGCTTCCAAGACCAACCTGTGCTCACCTTGTCCCCAGCCCAGAGCCCTCAGTGTCACCTCCAGGAATTCCTTGGGCACCTCCCTGGGCATTTCCAAGGCCTGAGCACCCTTTCCATGGGGAAATTCCTGCTGCTGTCCAACCTGAGCCTCCTTTTCTCCAGGCTGAGCTCCTTTTTTTTGTGTGTGTGTGTGTTGTCTGAAGATAGTTTTTCTAGAACAATTTGGGCAGACACACTGCCTGGGAATATAAAAAAGGATTATTCCAGACTCATCTTGGCCTTAGGGATGCAGAAATCTGAATTTTGTACCCAGTTCCACACACAGGTGGATCTCCCAGCTTCCTTAACTGCTGGGATTTGCTGTTCAGCACACACTTTGTGTTTGACCCCATCCCATTCCTTATTTTTTTACAGTGCCAAGTGTATCTTTGGCAAAGAAGGATGCAGGGAAAGTGAATTAAGAATGGCAGAAAAATAAAACTTCATACCACTCCTTAATTACACACCATGCCAATAAAGAGCATTCACATTCCCAAGGGAAAACGGAAATGAACTGGATAAGGCACCTCAAGATCGACTGTTGCTGAATTTCAGAATTATCCCATGGCTGCATCTGTTCAGCAGGTGTGGTGCAGTTTATCCAGATGCTCAAAATGCCCGCACTGTCACACATTAAAGACCTCCCTCCCTTCCCAAGGTACTGATTTTCTTGGTCAAAATGTCATTTAAATGGAAGCAACACCTGTTTCCCTCTCAAATTCAGAAGCTTTGTTTTTTTTTTTTTTTGGGGGGGGTGCTTTTTTAGGTTTTCTTTTTTCATTATTCATTTTCTTCAGTCTCATGTAAATATCTCAGAATTTTAACGTGAGCAATACAACAGTTTCAAGAACCTGGATTATTTCATTGCAAAAGTGAGGCACCTTAAATCTAAAACTGTTTTCCAAATACTTTTCAGCACACAAATGAAGTGACTATTGCAGTACTTTTCTTAAATGTGCATAATGAAATCCAGAAACTCCTTGTCCTCTTCATCTTTACTGTGGCTCTTTTAATTTCCAGCTGTGTTTTCTTCTTGCTGAGCAATGATGACCACTGCTTGACATTTCTTGCACAGCTTGAAAACTCACTATTATAAACAATATGTATTATTTTCATCATGTCCATTCTTTAGGAAACTGTACAGGCCATTGGTAGTAAAACTAAATTGCATTTTATTATTGAAACGACTCATACAATGCACAGCATAATAAAATGTCTTGTTCTCTATAGAAATTTAATCAAATGCAGCCTTCTGCCTGTGGTTTTTATTTGTTTTGAAAAAAAAATATGTTGTAGGTTCCTTGCTTCTAATTATTTCTCAGTTTTCTCCTTTTCCTCGCCTCCGTCTGTAGTATTCTTCTTTTTTTTTTATTTTAAAAATGTATTTTTCCATAACACATTTTCTAAACATAAGAAAATTGAAATTATGAATATCTGAATGGATGAGTATAATTTCCCTAAAATTCTTTGAAGTTCTATTTTATGATAACTTTGACACTAGAGTTTAGGTTGGATGACAGGGAAAAATCTGGAAGATGCTGAATTGGTAAATTTAAGTTATCCTACTCTGGTTTTATTGATGTTTTAGTTGAAAAAAAAAGACTTGGAAAAGCCAAAGAATGTGAAATAGATATGCTTTTTTAAATTGAATTATTTTTTATTTTCAATTGTTATTTTTGCTATTACAGAGAAAGATTATTTAATTTATAATTTGTAGTACACTTTTTTTCAGATTAATTATTTTTTGGCTTTTTCATTTTTGACTTGAATAAAATGTATAACATTGAACTTGAGCAGAAACTAAATTAAATGATAAGGCTTGTTCTTTTGGGGACAGGAGACAATGTAGATTGAATTTCATTTACTGCCTATATGGTGGGTCAATCTTACAGCTTCAGTAATAATCCAACTTCCTAAAGAAATTCCTGCACTCTTTTTAGTTAAATGTCTGAGAATTGCTGAAAAAGGTACTTATATGAAATATTAATTAGATAAATCATATAAAATAAAATTAAAAAAAAAAAAGAAGAAGAGCTTTATTTCCTAGACTCCTGTTTGTATTCCATGGAGTAAGTTTCATCTTTAAAATAACAGAGAAAGGGAATTTCAAATTAAAACCTCTGGAGATGATGATGATTATGATGAGCATCAAAATCTTTAAATTTCATAATATAAATGTCTTATTGATCAAAGACAATGTTGATGAAAATGAAATTCAGAATGGTATCGATCAAAGTATTTCAAAATTCTATTTATTCAAATATTAGTTTGTGATTACTGTTACAAGAATTTTGGTTTTTCTAAAAAATCCATTTAAATCTTAGTAAATTCTGCTGAAATACATTCACAAGTTAGGTATGCTCTCAAAAGGATAAAACTCCTGAAGTGTTGTACCTCTCATTCTTGAACTTCTGTTTCCCTGCTGCAGATTTTGTTCATTTTTGTCCTCTGGGTTGGAATCTAGATACAAACAACTTCTAAAATTCAGAAGTAGGGAGTTTAAAAGAGCTGTAGGAAACATCATCAAAGTTCTGGATCCACCTTTCCTTACAATTGTATTGCACCTTTAGAATATTAAATACTTTTCTAATAAATTTAGTATTGGCCTTTAAGAAACCTATGTTGCCAAATGTTAAATGCAATATAAATTAGAATAACCCACACTGTAAATTTCCATGTGTGGTTTGAGCTTCTGTCTCCCCTGGACCACATT
>JANRMJ010000080.1:2486537-2497904 GCA_025584955.1 Alethe diademata
GGAGTGTCCAAGGAATTCCTGGAGGTGGCTCTGAGAGCTCTGGGCTGGGGACAAGTTGGGGATCGGGCACAAGTTGGAGGAATTTTCCAACCTCAATGATTCTGCAATAGTCCCAACACCTAAGATGATCTTTGAGATGCCCCAATTTATTTCAGCTGGATTTTGCAGAGAAAACTTTTTTGAAAAGAGAACAGTCAGTGAGTTTCCAGCTGCAACACAACAAGAGCCTCAGGAGAAATTCAGTGAAATACCCGGGCGCTTTCCGTGTGGCCAAACATTTTGTGGGAGACAATCATTTCCAGGCATGGAGTTAATTACTTCTGTCACAGCTACTTCTTGCTCTTTTCACTTCTCAGCCTCATAAGCAAGGCAGGCTTGTTAACAGGCTTGTGTTTTTTTATGAAAAAAACCCCACAAAAGTGGAATAAGGGAAGCAACTAGTCTACACAGTGTAAATTCAGTGTGAGTGTTGGATTTGGCCTTAGAAATATGATCAGATCTGCAGTGTTAGTAAAAACATGTATCATATGTACTTTTTAAGATTATTAGTTAAAAGCATAAGAATTTTGCTGAAGGAAATCTTCAGATATCCTGCAATAGTGGCTCTTCATAAAAAATGGAGGAATAGTTACCTTTTTCTATCATGAATGTTGGAGAGAATTCATTATAAATTTTTAACAAATATTATAGACAACATAAAGATTTTTAACAAATATCCACCATCCTAAATTGCTAATGTCAGCTTTTGTTAGCTTTCTGAAAGGATTAAATTTATTATTTATTATTTAAATGAGTTGGTTAAAGGATGATAGCAACACTTCTTAATGATATGCTTTTAATTTGAAGTTTAGCATTCTGATAATAAACAATTTCTGCTCTCAGTAGTTTGTATATCAAATTAAGGTTGACTGAGATAGGGGGAAACTGAAATTATGCCATCAACCAGAATTAGCACAAAACTACCTATTTACATGAGCTACTGGTTTTGTATGCAAAATCATATACAAAAAATGGGATTTGTGTACAAATTTAATAACATTCTGATACATTAAATATAGATGTAGTTTTAATAGTTTATATAATATAATGCAATTTATGCTTTAGATGCCAAGATTTTAATACACCAGAAAGGCATATTCATCTTTTTATGCTACTTGCCAACCATGCAGCTCCATCTTTTTGACACCTTTTCTGTTGTAGAGATCCCTTAAAAGATATGAAGAGATTTGTTCACTATTTAGCAGAGCATAAAGATTTAATCAAACTTCAGTAAAATGCAGAAAAGTAGTTACAGGTCCAGGAACCTCTTGCTTTTGGTACTAAAGAAATAAGTTTTCAACATCATCTGTTGTTGGGATAACGATCAGGTACAGAGTCTGGCAGAGAATGAAGTATTCAAATAATTTCTAGAATTCAGTGATTTAATCTGTGATATGATGTTTCAATTTCCCATTCTTTGCCAGGGTTGTTTTGTGTGGTATTACTCACATATTTCACAGAGTGAGCTTGGCTTTCAGTTCATCACATGCTGTGCTAGGGAAGAGGAGGAAAATGTGGTATTTTTTGCCCCTTTATCTATCTTTTTTGGAGGGCTTCTCCTCTGTTGTTTGTTATGTGGCCTGGCAGGCTGCAGGTGAGTGCTGTGGGGCTGGAATTGTGGTGTGCTTTGGAATTGTGGTGTCCTCACACAGCAAAGTGGCAGCAAGGCAGCACTGCAGGGCAGGCAGCGTTGTATTCCCAGTGCACACAGTCTATCAGCCCAAGCTTTGACCTGTGAAGAGTTGGTTAATCCCAATTTCTTCAGGATCAGCTGCGTGCAAAGGCAGCTTCTCTGTCAAAATTGATTCTCAGTTATGTGCAGATTGTTTTGCCTTTTTGGAAGGGAGGGGAGGTGGGGCCTTTCTGGGTAAACCTGTGAAGCTTTTTTGCCTCGTTTTTTGTTACTAGCTTTGCATTTTTTTGGGGGGAGTTAGCTGCCCAGAAATGAATATCTGGGAGCGTTCTCCTTCTGTCAGCAGTGTTGCTTCAAAGGATCTAGTAATTAAATTTCTGAGAGGTGAAAAGTGAGAGGAATAGCAGTTTCTCAGGAGCACACAGCCCAGTTTGGATGCTGTTGTAGAGGAGCACAGAACACACCCCCGTTTCCTGAGTGCTCATCTCTCTGCCTTCATGCCCTCTGAGTGCAGAGATGTCCATCTTTGAAAGATCACCCAGAGGCACTGAGAAAGCTAAACAGGCTGCTTCTCCATAAAAATAAGTTCTTGAGAACACAAAACCTGACGAAAACTGTTGACCAAAGCCCCACTTGTGGGCACAAGGATTTTGTTTCAACGCCTCCCCTCGCACGCCCACGCAGTTTCCCAGGAGGGCTGACATTTAAGCACGCTCATAAATGGTTTACAGGAATTGCAAACTGCTGCTCAAGGTAAGATTTACAAAGTTCAGGCTGCAAAGAGCAGCAGCCCACAACCCAAAGACTCAATTTAGCCAATGACCTTTCTGGTAGAGCCCTCTTTTCTGATGGAAGTTTGGCATCTGAGACATGGATAAGCTCCCTGACTCATTAGGTGAGTTCTCTGAAACTCTCTTCTATGAAAACTACCAAAAAAAAAAAAAACCCAAAACCAAAACAAACCTAAATGTCAATGACTCACTTTAATTTCCTTCACTTCACTTTAATTTCCTTCAGTTGCACAGAACATTATTTGGCTGAGCTCCTTTTCATTTTCATGTACTGGCTACATCTAAACAACAAAATAAAACAAATTGTTAATGCAAATTCTGTTCATTTGACTGAAAATGTCAGTTTAATCCTATAATGGGACAAACTTCAGCACTGCAGTTTGAAATTCAGTTATGGCATACATTTATAACAATAAACATTCAATATGGTATAATATTTTTGCAAATGGAATTAAGTAATGCTTTTACAATAGATTAAATATCTGTGATCACAAAGATTTTTTAAATGTCTTCTTTTTTTTTTTTTTCTTCCTTTCTTTGCTATTATTTGTACTTCATTCAGTCCACTTGAATCAATGCAAAACAAGCACACGTACTAGTTCAGGTTAGCCACTGTGAGTATGTGGATATCTAAACTGACACAGACTATGAATTCCAACAGTTTTACTGTAAAGCTTGCTTTTTACTAATTTGGAGAAGATGAGCATGGCAAAGCAGTTGCTTGAAATGGATTCTAAGTTTTATTTATGCATTTTCATCTATTATTTACATGGGTTTACTTCCCAAATGCATTGCAGTCCAAGGTTTTGGTTTTTTTTTTTTGTTTGGAATTGGTACCCTTTTTCATCTCTAGACTTTGCATCTGCTGTACATTGGAAATGTCACAGAAACAAAAAAAAAATTTTCCCAAAACAAAAGCTCTGGGAAAAAACATCATGAGTTGGAGATGTTTGAATCAAACAGTTAAAATTGCCAGTTATTTCTCAAGAACCAGACTTTAATACATTCTCCCATATTGCAGAGCCAAAAAATAGTCCTTTACTGGGCATGTGAAGCATCAGTTTGGCTAAGAGACTCTGAACTGTGTGTTTAAATGGATTTATCTTGGCCACTAACTCTGGGACATATCCAAGCAATGTGTGTTTTGCTGTAGTTTAGTCATAAGCCTGGAGAAAACTGAAGTGTTTTAGACACTGCAGATTTTTTTTTTCTGCTGTTCTGCATACTCCCTCACAGACTGCAACTGTTGTGCTCATATTCTTCCTCTTTGGCTGGAGAAAGCAAATTCTTTAATAAAAAAGCCACCATGAAGTTCACTAGAACTCCATAAATGTGCACTTCTGTTCCTTGTTTGCACATTATTCTAGATTTGCATATGGCAATGGAGCAGTGGTAGGACCTGCATAAAAATATAAATATAAATAATTTTAATATAGCTGTATCTATGACTAAATATAAAAATAAAAATAAAAATAAAAATAAAAATAAAAATAAAAATAAAAATANNNATAAAAATAAAAATAAAAATAAAAATAAAAATAAATATAAATATAAATATAAATAATATAAAACCACAGGACTAGTCATTAAAATGTTTACTTAGTTATTTCTCTTTCAATTCCTATGGCTGATGTTTTGAAGTAGCTTTTGGGGAGAGATAGGGAGAAATAAGGAAAAGAACAACCACAAACTGAGCAATGGAAACTGAACTAAAAGAACTAATGTGAATATCAGTATCAAACCATGACAAAGAACTACTGACAAATAATGATTACCTGTTATAAGTAACATTACTAATTATGAGCAATAAGAAGATTCCAGCAGGTGATCTCCAGCTCTAGGGAAAAGAAAAATTCCAAACATCTTCTAAATTTAACTTACAAGACAATATACAACCTGTTACAAATCTTGTGATTACCATGGGGAAAAAGCTTTTTTTTTTTTTATTTTTTTTAAAGCTTTATTAGCACATCAATTTTTTGAGATGGAGAGAGAAGCTACTTCTCACCTAAACTTCAGTGACACCCAGATACATTCCTACTGCATGGGCACAATGCAGTTATTTAAATTAGAAATATTTTTTTCACAGTCAATGTTTTTTTCAGGGTGAATTGCAGATTTTTTTAAAAGTAAAATAAAAATAAATATAAATAAACATAATGGAGGGTGGTTATATTACTCAGATATAAATCCCTAAGTCTCTAAATTGTGTTACAAAATTATGCTATCTGACATGATTCAATGACTATAGAGATATTTAAGATTTTTGTGTAAGGTGATAAAGTTGAACACAGTGACATCTCATTCCAGAGAAGTCTTCTGACATCTGATCACCCAAATACATATTTGGGAAAAGTGTGTATGTAATTCTCAACTATCATGTTCAGAGGGCCTGCAATTGTATATTTCCTCTTTTTTTTTTTTTTTATCAGAATGTGCTTACAAATTAAAAGCAAACATTTGCTTTTCAAATGGCATGTTATGAGGCTGAATGCAGTTTAGAAGTTCAGTTTTCAGTTTCAGTTTGTGGCTCACAATAACAGAACAATAAAATATTAATAATAGAAATCTAAATAATAATTTTAAAAAATCTGAAAATGGCAAAGAAATTCTATATTTCATGAAGGAGTATCTAACACCTCTGAGTTCAGTGAGACTGTAACTGTAAGCAAAGGTTTGTGTGTCTGCACTGAAGCAATATTTCTCTAGAGTTGAGAACAATATATTAAAAAGAGTTCTGCAGCTTTGTAATTCAATTTCTCTTGTACTCTCCTCTCTAATCAGAAGCTTTGCTTTTTGAAAAAGCATAATCATGTATTTTTATCACTGCAGTAAAATAATACTTTCTCAAGCATTGTGTTGCCTGCAATTATTAACACTTAAAAATGCACATTCAAACTAAAGGTCATATTCCTCACTTTAAGTACAATTGGCCATTGTTACTAATTGACTTGAAGGAGAATGCCATACAAAATAAAATGTCAGCCACTTAGCAATTAGGTTTAAAAACATTTTTTGGAGGAACGTACTATTTTTTTGTTGTTTTGCTAATTGAATTATTTTATAAATAGCTACTTCTCAAAGAATACTCTCTAAGTTTTTAATTCCAATATAAATAATGTGACTACTCACCCGTTCCAGGTCCTTTACCACCTTCACAGGGAAGAATTTGTTCCTAAACCTATCCTAATCCTTCCTAATCTAAATCTATTTTATTCTCTACTGTGGTACAAAATTCCAACATTAAATATTATTTTTCCTTTATGCATTGCAGGGTCTGAGAGCTAGGCTTGAAGAGCTGGGAATTCCTACCTTTGAGCAGCCAGATTTCACCTGGACAGCGAATGCTTCACCTGGGGAGGTGTGTAAGGTCATGCCACCAAAATTCTGCCATCCAAAATTTGGGCAGCAGACCTTATGAACAGAAGGGAGTCTGCAATCTGCAAAAATGGCTTTCATTCCGTGCAAGCTCTCTCACAGAAGGCTGCTTTGAGCCACATTTTGATAAAATATCCTGGTTCTGACATTGTGTCATCAACAGTTACGCCCTGTTGAGATCACAATTCCATGAGAAAGGAGTTATGATCAGACAGCAAAACAACAGCCTGGGTATGACTTCATCAATCACATTTTGTGGCTGCTGAGGGTTTGTGGTGATGTTAGCACAGAAAGTAATTTGAAAATGAACTGATTTAATGGCTCAGGTTTTGAAAAATGAAATTATTGGAATTAATCACACCTAGGTGAATTACCAAGGGAAAGGAGTTCTAATAACTAAGAGACATAAAACCAGAACACTCTGAACTAGAGAACCATTAAATTTTAGCCCCTAACACAATAAAAATCATAGAATGTTTAGGAATTCAAAGTCCCTCTGCAAGACATTTTGTCCAACCATCTGGCTGGAGACCTGCAGCAAGCCATGTCCTGACCAGGACCACATCCCAAGAGTTTTTGGGATAACTCCCAAGGATGGAGGACCCACACAACTCTGGGAAACATGTGCCACTGCTCAGAATATTGACTTTTTTGTCACATCACCTGCTACCTCAGTGACATAAAACATCACTTCTGTTCTCTGAGAAAAACTTTGTTTTAGCAAAATTCAAACGGCAAAGCAATTTGACTAATAAAATAATCTAAACATAATGCTTCTGCCAATGTTTTCTTGTTCCTATAAGAGGTAAAAAAATTACAGAAGTAATTTTTACCTCTGCTGAAAGGATGACAGTTTCCTTGATTAACCTTATCTTCAAGAAAAATCAGGTTCTGTCTCATTTGCATTCTTTAGAAATGTAAACCCAAACTGAGAAATCAATATGATCTTTCAATACATTTTATGTTACTTTTCAAAGTTCTGATTGATATTAAGCAGAGGAATAGCAGAATCAAACTGCAATGAGATGCTAAATCAGCATTCTAATCCTATTAAATTTCCAAAAACTGAAAGAGAAAGAAAGAAGTGGAATGTTCATGATTTCTTATTTGATTTTGGCTTGTGACTTCCATTTTTACTCTTTTGGTTTATATACCTTTATGAGTACCAATCTGAAACATGGAATTAAAGCTAACAAGAAAAGAAAGCTTAATTAAACAAAGAAACAAACAAACAAACAGACAAACAAACAGACAAACACACAATGTTGGTAGCCATCAATCTGCAAAAGCATATTGATGCAAAAGTCTGTCAATACTCAGTATTTCAAATTTCAATCTTTACAATGAGTAGATCATAATGAGTAGGATTTCTGTAAGTTTTTGTCAGAAGCCTCTCCAAATCCAGTCATATTGTTGCAGAAAATTAAAGTAGAGTGGGAGGGGAAAACTGTGTCCAGCAGGACTGAGATCAACCTCCAAATTCAAAGCTGAAGAAACCAAAGGCTGCCAGGTTTACAATTTCACTGGCAGATCTCACAAAAAGATTTAATTTCAAGGTATTATTCACAAATATAAAAAGAGCAACACTAATGAATTATTTTTAATATTCTTGCCTTGAGTCACTTTAAGAAAAAAAACCGTGCAGTTTGACTGATTCTCCTTGAGTTCTGCCACAGAGTGCATGAGGACAAGAAGATAGGGCCAATAAAATTCAATACTAGTCAGGCATCATTAATATGATGATCATAATTCAATCCATATTCTTGAAAAAGGGAAGGTGATAGAGATATGGAGACTTCGTACTAAACTGAGCTAATTAACATCTTTAAATTTACACAGGATAGGGCATTTGAAGGGACACTTTTTCCATTCTAAATTTTTACAAGCACCAATTAAAACTCAATTGTAAGGCCTTAATAATCAGGATTTGGAGACGACACCACGAGATTTTTCAACCAGTAATCTCACCAAGCACAACATAAAAGAGAATACAGTAAAATTTTTTTTAGCAGTAGTGAGTGGAAGAGTATGGTTTCTTAATATGAGTGTGTGTGTGTGCCAATCTGCCTGGAAAATAAGACAAAATTTAAAGCATTGCATTTAAATGACAGCTGGAAAAGGTATTAATTGAGAAGTGTATGCCAAGGGATGCAATAAAATAGACAGGCAATATTCTTAAATTGAAGACACATGAGGAAATCTGGTTTACTGTGAAGAGGAGGATATTCAAAGGGGATTTTAGGACAAGTTTTTGCTGTCTGTCCAGCTATAAGGGAGCAGTTATTTTAGAAGAAAAAAAGGTTAAGCCCTGAGTCATCTAATTATTATGCTGTACTACACACAACTGTGGGCAAAAATGTCTTCATGATCTTTCCTTGCCTCTGCCAGGACAAAGAACTCTAGACCTGAGACTACTATCTATTAATATTCTCCAAACCCCCAAACTCCTATTGTTCAGGGTTTTTGTTTTTGTTTTTGGTTTTTTTTTTGGTCACCACACTTTTTGACTACTCTTCAGTACAGTTACTAATAAATTATTATTTCAGATAAAAGACTTTTGTCATATTCTATAATGGAAAAATGAAATTGTGGGACTATAAGAAAATCCTCTCTTAAACTGAGGAAAGCTAACTTGTTATCTTCTTTTTTTCATTTCTGGGAAGATTTATCAATACAGAAATTAATTGTAAACTGAGGGTTTTTTTTTTTTTAAAATACATTTATTTCAGCATTTGAATTTGTCTGAGAAAAGTAAATAATGTAATTTGTTAAGTCTAAAGTGAGTTCTTCTTGCTTGTTTAGTAAGCTGAGAACCCAGTCATTTCCACAGCTTTGTCTCAATGGTGTATTTTTATATTCTTTCAATTTCCCATCTATTTGCCACGGCAGAGTATTTCCCATGCATAAAGGAATGATTTTAAACTGCCACAGTGCTCATCCAGTCTTCTCCTCTACATGGCTCAAATTCTTTCAATGAAACTTTGGGGAAGAGTATGGATTTCTTCACTTTACACATAATTTACACTGCAGTGATTTCATTTAGCTGAAACACTAAACTTTTTAAAGCACTATACATATTTCCTAATAAAAGAAACGATCTAGGAATCTTATCGAAGCAGAAGGTCTAGTAGAACTATTTTTTTTTTTAGCTGCTTCAGTCTGGAATATAGAAATATTTAGCTTCCAGTATTTCAAATTGAGGGGAATGTAATGATGCTTTTATACATACATGGCATAAAAGCATAGAAAGGTATAATGTGTTCATACACAGAAGGACAAAATGCTCAATTTTACTGCAGAATAATCTTGTCTTTGCTAGACCAAAATTGCATTTTTCATCACCACAAGACTGTTAGGAATTTTTTATGCCTATTCAAAGGCTATTTTTTCTTCTGTTCCATTACCATCCTTAAAAAGAGTGATATAAAAAGAGAAAAAATAAACAAAACAAACAAGCAAAACACACACATACAGAACCTTAAAACAAAACAAACAAGACCAAAACAAGTTAAATCTATACTATTCTTCAGTCCCAAGAGGGACACTATTTGGGAATGGGGGAAAACCAACTAAAGACTTAAAATTCTTTTAGACATTTTTGAATGAACTTTAGAAGACAATTTGGACACTATTTAATGCACGAAACAGGCAGTGCAACAATAGACTTTGAAACTTTTATTTAATGTAAAGACAACTGGAAGCTGGAAAAGATTTTACCAAAATTATTTCCTTTCTATGAACTCAAAGAGAGAAGCTTCTCTGTCTTGAATTCTATCTTCCAGTTGCCTTTTGCTTTGGGGCAATGACCTAATAAATTTTTTTACTTTTTTTTTTACTTGCATAGTTTTTCTAAAAATACTATAATGAACAATAGCAAAAAACTCAAGGTAGGATCACAAAATGAACTGTCAGATACATTTGATCCCATAGGCCTATGAATTCTATCTTCTTTTTTAATACATTTCATAATTATCTACTGCCTTGATGAAGACACTCATGGCTCCTCATGGTGTAGAAGACACGATAAAAACCTGGATTAATTGTCTTTCTTTATATTTAGAATATTGGAAAAGAATGTTTTGCTGTAAAGGTGTTCCAGATTGTTTCACTCAACCCTCTTTACAGATGGAGATGTCTTAAGAATTTGTGGTATTCTCTGTAAAATAAAATATCAGACTTAATTAATTCATATGTGATGTAAACATCTGTGGAAATAAAAGGTTGTTTTCAAGATCAAATAAACCAAAAACCACAACCCAATCCGACCCAAACCAAACCAAATGAAACCAGCAACAAATAATGAATATTCAATAAAGTTTGCTCTCTGTATTCACTCTTTGAAGCTGTAATCCAATGCCTCTTAAGGAAATAATCTTATCAATCAGTAATTAAGATATGCAATAATGAAGAAAAAATAATAAAAATAACCCTTTAAACTTTCTTATACTTTTAATATATTTGAAATATTTCTGAAAGTATTTTCCTTTTGAACATGCCCTTTTCCTAGTGTTTACACATATATACATTTACATATATTTATATAAAAGAGAGAAAAACAACCCAGAGGAATACACACAGTCTTGAAAATGGAATAAATAATAAAAAAACCCACACTTTGATGATGCTTGAGTACTCCTATCTGTACTGAAACTGATACAGAATTACAATAGTATCCCTCAGAATGCTACAGGACAAAAATTGATAAGATTCTCTGTTAACATATTCACATGTATGACTGACTGAAAATATTTAAAGATCTTTATAGTAAACCCCTGAATCTCAGATAAGTTATGCAATGATAATATCCCCATGCTTCAGGATAATGAATTAAACTCTAAATTAGGATGGTATCCTAGTTGCACAGGTATGTATAATGATAAATGATCTGTATTGCCCTTTGAATCACTTAATGACTTTGCACCTCATGCTGAAAGCTTTTTAGATTTTATTGCCCTTTGAAAATCCTCCATTCTGATTTAGACATTAGTGGACTACAAATCAATACTAATGGAGGCATGATAGTAATTCATATTACCTTTAAGTACAGTATGCTAAACACTTAAAAAACTTTTTTTTTTTTCAATCAGGAATTGCTGATCTTGCACAGAGAGTTATTTGATTCTCTGAACACTTCTTATAAAACACCTTTACCAGGCCCATGGAAGAAGGCTCCTTCTGAGACAGCAGTTTTATTTCTTGGATGCAAATAAGAACTTTTTTAAAAAATCTCAACTCTTCCTCTATTTATCTTTAAATTGCTTTTCAGAAAGCATATCTGAAAACAGCTGCTTGTCATAGTTTCTACCCAAGACTGATCAGCACAGTTATGTAGAAGTGCTTTGTGACAGGAATAGATTCAAAAACCATGATAAGGCACAGTAAATCAAAGGATCAAGGAATCACAGGATAACAGAAGAGTGATTTAAGGTCAGAAGGGACTCCAAATCCCATCCATTCCCAACCCATCCACTGCAGGGACCCCTCCCACTGTCCCCAGTGTCCAGCCTGGCCTTGGGCACTGCCAGG
>JANRMJ010000080.1:2512447-2523521 GCA_025584955.1 Alethe diademata
ACAAATGTGCTTCATAGGACTGGGTGCCCATTGGTAGGTCAGCATTTCCCATCATCATGATGTTCTTTTTCTAAAAGTACTAACTCAGAAATTTTTTTTAACTTATAAAAAAAATTTTAATGTTTAAATCTTAAAAATATTTTTAATTTTTAATATTATTTTCACTTCTATTTTAAAATTATTTTATTTTTAAATTGTTTTTATTTTTAAAATGTTATTTTTTAATTTTTTTTTGTCTTTTTTGTTTCTTTTTTTTGGTTTTTTGTTGTTTGGTTGTTTGGTTTTTTGGTTTGTTTTTTTTGTTTTTGTTTTTGTTTTTGTTTTTTTTGGAGCCACAACAGCTTTTAAAACTCCTGCTGGAAGATTTCACCTACAACATTATCAGTGATGTCTGGGGTATATTTCCTGTAAGTGTTCATGCTACCTACCAAAGATATTTATTTCCCTCCTGCATTCATGATGATGACAATTACAACTTAGATTCCAGCCATCTCTGAAATATGTTGTGATCAGTTACAGCTGAGTGTCATCATCCCAAGCTCTCATTGTCACTGAAGATTACCTCTTCAGCAGGTGTTTTGGTGTTTCTCATTATTCTTTTGTAACATCTGCTTTCATATCCCATGTTTTAGAAACTCTCCAAGTCATTAAATCCAAAAAATCTTAGGTTGAGGTACAAGCTGAACAAATCAAAAGATTTGCAATCCTTTTATTGAACATATACAAGACTAATAGACCATGGGAATAATTGCTTTGAACTAAATATTTACACTTTTTAATTTTTTTTATTTGCAATGTTTTGTAGAGGAGATGAAACATCACAGATAAATTCTTTTTAGGAAGTGCATGAAGTAACACTAATGAAGTCTTCATGTGAATTTCTCTATTACATTGTGAGAAGAAAAGGTCTTTGCAGAAAAATAATGTTAGTTCACAGCTGATTTTTTTTTTTTAATCAAGGAGGCTTCAACTGAACTGTATCTTCATTTTAGTGCTTCTTTACACTGTAGAATCAGATCTATTCCCAATGTGTGGTGAGGGTTTTGGGGTTTTTTTTTGTTTTTTTTTTCATTTGTTTGCTTGTTTGCTTTTTTTTGTTTTTTTGGGGTGTTGTGGGAGAGTTTTTTAATTTATTTGTTTTGTGGGGTTTTGTTTGTTTGCTTTTGGGGTTGGGTTTTTTGCTTATTGAGGGCGTTGTTGTTTTTGGGTTTTGGGTTTTTGGTTTGGTTTGGTTTTTTGTTGGGTTTTTTTGCATGTGTACCAAATAGATGCCTATAATCTATAATGGAAATAGAAAAAAGTCTTTTTATATGTTTCCCTGAATGTAGAGTAAATTTATTTGCTGTTCTGCCTGAACACAGTTAAATTCTGAATCACATAATATAGGAAATTTTATATGATCTATGACTTCTGGTTATTTCTAATCAGAACCATTCCATCTATGAAAGGGGTTGTCAGTTCTGTACGTAGATTTTTTTATGTTCTCCAGTACTTCATCAGTAACAATCTATTTAAACCAGAACCTTGAAAGTAAACTTTCATAATCCGAGAGGTCAAAACTTAAAGAGATTTTAAAACTGTACTTTCTTCAAGATGTATTTGTTCATGGTGGTGTTTTAAACAGCATTAGTTTAAATGAAAGTGAAAATAATTAGGAAAAAAAACTAAAATCAACCCAAACCAGGCAAGATTGACGAAGCAAACAGTGATGGTGTAATATCAATAATAACTCAATGTGTTTGATTAAAAAGCAAGTTTTATAGGTAAACCCAGGTAATTCTGTCAATGACTTTTCGTTTTGGAAGGCTGGAAAATATTACCTCTAGAAAGTAGAAATGTCTGCAGACTGTGAAGTTAAGAGACATTTATTATTAAGATGGCTGGAATCTACGGAAAAAAAAACCAAGATTCAATTACACAATTTGAGGCTTATCATGAAGTTAACTGATGGACACCACTATTGATACTGACAAAAATGAACTTTGAAGTATTTGTTGTAGCCCAAAAACTTGTGCAATTGGTATGGTCAGTTCAGCTCTGCTCCTCAATCAGCTGAAGCAGATCATCCCAGAAAATGTCACCTTTGCCCAGAAATCTGTTAGGGGGTCTTTGTGTGTTTGTTTAGTTTAGGTTAATTTGGGGGTTTTTGTTGGTTTGTGTTTTTTCTCCTCTTTGTTCGCTTGCTTGGATTTGTTTGTTTGTTTGTTTGTTTGGGGGGTTTTGGAGGGGGTTTTGGGGTGACTTTTAGGGTTTGGGTTTTTTGGGGTTTTTTTGGTTTTTTTTTTGTATTGTTGCTTTCTTTTGGTTGGCTATTTGTTTTTCCTTATGGAAAGGTCAAAGCACAGGAATTTACAGGAATTACAGAAAAAAAGGTAAAGCCTGCCATGATTGCTTCAGAAACATGTTGCCCTTCCTATGTATAGGGGTGGCTTCTTAAAACTGGGCAGAAAAGAGAGCAGAGGTTGGGATGGCACTCTCAGGGTGCCACTGATCCCTTATTTCACCTTCCAAAAAACCTTATTCCCTCATGTCACCTCACATCAAGAATCAGATCATCTGAAGCAGATGAGAGAAGCTGGAGCTTTCCTACAAAATTCTTCATTTCCTACAAATTTCTGGCATCCCTGCTGGAGCAGGCAGGGCCTGGCCGCCACCAGGCCCGGCTTCGCCTCACCCTTGGCTGACCCGGCGCTCTCCATCACGTTTCCTCCTGCAATAACATCTTCAACATCTGAAATGCTCGCGGTTCCTGGCAGGTTTTAGTTGGTTTCTTGAACAAAAGGAAACTCGTTCAGCTGGAGACATCCACAACCCATCCAGCAGGGTTGGGATGGGTGCTCAGAGGCCCCAGCTTACATCAGGCAATCCATGCTGGCTGGAGCAGAGGGTCAGGCCTGAAGAGAAAAAAGTGGTCTTGACTAAAATTGTGAAGCTGCAAAGTGTTCTGGACTGTCTGAAAAACCTGAAGCTGCAAGGTGGTCTTGATTGAAAAAGTTGCCCTCAGCTAGATCACACAATCTACCACTGTCTGCATTGAATAACACTTGACCTAGGCCTCGCCTGGTAGTTATTACTTTCCCTTTTTAGGGCAAAGAGCCTCAACGAATTAATTCCGTGACATGAGTGACTTGCAATACGATGCTGATAGTATTTGCTGTGTGCCTTGGGGGGAGGAAAAAAGGAAAGTTTGTGTAATTGACCATGCAAGCAGATTTTTCAGATTTTCAGTAGACAAGGTGATCTGGTCACCTCCTTCAAGCCGGAACCTGCCCCTGAAGACAGACTTCACAAGCAACTGTTTATTTAAAACACTTTCCAGAAATATATATGCATGTTGCAATTAAAAAAAAAATAAAAATTTGCACTTTGGAAGCATCCAAAGGCTGAGTAGAGATAGGTGCAATGGTGCAATGTTTATGGAAATAAACTAGTGCCAAAAACTTGCAAATACCTTTAATTTGAAGTGCAAAGTCTACACAGGAACAGGTTTATAAAAATTAAGTGAATACACTGAGGCAGAAAATGGGTGGAATGCTTAAAGTAGTAAATTCAAGAACCAAACTTAACAATATTTAAGACCATTGGCACAGATTTTCTATTTTTATATACTGCCATGTAAGTATCACAAAGAGATATTTGGGGATTTAAATATCCCTTTTTTTTTCAGTTTATGGCTTTACCTAAAATTTGAATCTGTCTCAGATGAAGTCTGGCTATGAAGCTGAGTATTTTTAACGCAATTTTTAAATCTGTATTACTCAGCATGGGATAAAGAATATTTAAAAATCCTACATATTTGTTGGAGCAGAATTTGGAATATGAGAATATTTTTGGAATTGAATGGTTTAATCATTAGTTTGTGAAGAACTTGCTCACAGTTTGGTTCCTATTTTAATTTCAATGGAACTTGTGAATTTTAGAAGAAAACAATCTAGTATCTTAAAAAAAAATTCCAGTAGCACATAATTATCAGATTCTTAAGTTTCTTTCTAAATGTAAAGTGGTGATTTCTGTCTGTGTAACAAAAAAATTGAGATAAAATATTGTATTAGTAGACATTTGTTTACACTAATATTCCACTCATAATTAAAAAGAGTCCTGAAGTTATGGAGACTAAAAATCTCATTTATCATTTATCTCCAATCCTGTGGCCATGTCTGACACTCCATAAACATGAAATATTATGGTCAGATCTGTGTGAGTCGCAGAACTTTTCATCTTGCTTGTAAGTTTTATATGATGGAATATCTGATATGCTTTAGCCACATTGATCTAGTTAAAAAAAAAAAAAAAGGAAATCCATACCAAATTTTTATATAGGGTCTTCACATACCCATTCAAAAAGAGGAAAATTGGTAGAGAATGAAGAATGATAGTTAAAAATTACTCAAACTCTGGTTGCTAAAATTTATTTCCTATAGTGGAAGCATAAATACTGTGACCTCTGGACGGTACTGAATAACATAGTGGGTTTTTTTAATGATGTAGCATTGTGCTCCTTTCAAAGTGCATCCTCACCAGGACTGTGGCTTTGCTTGCCTTTTACATCTGTTACCTCCTGAAGCTGTGGAACAGAGCATATGCAGGTGAAGTTGTGTTCAAACTGCATAAGATATTGTCTCTCCAAAGTGCAGTAATTAGCTTTTATTTTTATGCTGTCTTAAGTTGCAGACTTTGCTAGGGTAAAAAAAAAATGAAAAAAAAAGTCTAAAAATACTCAGAATTCTCAGCGAAACTGAAAAAAGAATGACATCAATGCAAGTAATTACTGAGCATGAAGTACACTCCTTATCTTACTCTGTCAGAAATCAGGTGCTGAGAAAATTTTTCCCATTCCATACATTTGGTGTTTAAAAAATGTACTCTGATCATAAAAACAGTATGGGTCTCCAGTGACACTAAAGCTTAATGTTGCAAAATATGGTTCTTTGAAATGCACTGAGACTGTTGTCTGGTTTTATTTGTCCCTTCCTTCACTTCTGTTTCCCAGCAGGAGCTGATTTTTCTTTTGCAAGATCAAGTTGGAATGCAAATGTTTATTAAGTGCATGTTCCAGCCCTGTAGTCAGAGGGGAACTGCATCTTGGTAACTGTAGGTTCCTTTGTACCAGAAACTGCTTTTGCCAAGGGCTGCCTGTAATGAAGGAGCCAATGACCTGTAAATCATACCTAAAATGCTCAAGTTGGTCTTGCAGATGGATGCTTTTGATTGTGGTCTGCAGTATCCAAAGTTCAATTTCTATTTAAAGCAAAGAGCTTTAAGGTTCATTGTATATATGTGGGTTTTTGTGGATTTTTTTTTAATTGAAAGTTTGATATTTAAGTTATTTAAATTATTAAGTTATTTAACAAATATGTCTGATTTAAAAATGTATTGAGAACTTATATCCAAGGAATTATGCATGTACACAGGTTATTTGCTATATCAGAAACAGTAACTATACAAAAGTGAAACTACAGGACCCATCCTAAAATATTTGGTGACCTTTGCACCTGTTCATATTAAATCTCAGTAATTTTGCAGGAGACTCCTGATTTTTAGAAAGCCAGTGAAGAGTCATAAACAATTTGTGCTTTTGATCTATTTCCCAATTTAATTAAGAATTCATGAGCATTCAGTGGAGAACACCTGAGAAGAGCACAACCAGCTACAGGCAAGTCTGCACCTTTATTTTCCTCCCTCTTATGTAAAAACAATGAGGTGCATGTGCAGTGGGATAGCCAGAAGGGCTAAATGGGGTTAATAAACATTCCATCATAAAAGAAGAAAGAAAGGAAGGTGATAGGACCAGAGAAATTTACAGAACCAGAAGAAATTACTCTGGAAAGTCCAAGTAAAAGTTCAAAAAACGGCTGGAAATACAGTGCCATGGTCTCGTTGACAAGAAGGTGATAAGTCAAGCATTGGGCTTGATGATTTCATTTAGTTCTTTTCCAACCTAAATGCTTCTATGATTCTGTGAAACTGCCTCTGAGATCAAACAGAAGCAATGTTTCAGAGATGTTCTGGATGTGGCTGAAAAGCACAGTAGGAGAAATCAGAGGCACTATAAAATGAAATTATTTTTTACATAGTATGTTTTTTTCAAACTTCTTTAAAAAATATTTCAGCAGAAAATATTTGAATAATGTTAGCTCCTAATAGTGGGATAAAGGTGGACGGGGGAAGCCACAGAAAAACGTTTGAAAATGTTCTAAAGATTCTTTTAATAACATCCAGTAAGGATGCCAAATAATGGTGAGCAAAATGTAAGTCAAATTTATCATTGTCGATTAGGGCAAGATGTTTACAATCCTCATCAGGTATGTTTTTTATGCTTTATCTCTCAATTATTCTTAAAAAAAAAAAAATCACCCAGATTCAGATTGATAGTAAAGTTTCTTTTTTCATGAAAAGTGTATTCTGTCAAAGCTAAAAATAAATGTTTCCTGCAACAATTATATATCCTTTGAGCATCACTTATTTATTCTAATGAAGGAATTTGAGGGAAATTATGGTTTTGATATTAGTAGCTTGATTTATTGTTCTGGTTTGTGCGTGTTTAAACAACAAAAGCCACAATTCAGAAATCGTGAGAGAAATTTGAAGTATTCCCCAAACACAGACAAGTGTCTATAAAACTAACCCTATATATTTGTACATTTGTGGCAAAAGGAATCATGAAAAACACCCTGCCTGCATTAGAAAAAGTGACTAACTGAGCATTCTGTCACACTGCAGAGCAATCTCAGCTTATGAAGCAAGGCAAACAGCTAAACATGAGGAATTTACGTAAATCCAAAGGAAAATTCCCTTGGAAAAAAAAAAAAGAAAGAAAAAAAAATAGGAAATTTGTATCTCATGAATCTGCACCATAAGAATCCCTAATTTCTGTGGTTTATAGTTCTGCCTCTTATACTGCACTCACAGATCCCCTACAGTCAAACAGCCTGAAATAAAAGCAGTGAGGGGTCTTTCATAAACTCCACAAAGAGATGTGAATCCGTAGCTGTTTCCCAAAGATGATGAATCTGGGAAAAAATAAGATGCATTTTTTTTGCTGCATGTTCTGCTTCAAGAGACCCTCTTAGCCCTTTGTGGTGGGAAGGTATTGTGACATCAGGCATAGAAACTGCACAATAGATGATCCAACAACTTTCCTCTTCATCCAGGCTGAATTTTATCATGGTTTTGTTCCTTCACTCTTTGTTTTCTCATAGGCCATTCTAGCCTAGCAAAAATTGTATTCTCGCTCATGTTTGTGTTTCAACTGATATATTTAATTTTTTTTTTTTTTTAAACTGCATTTCATGTGGTGGAATATATATTTTGAATGTGCAGTCAAAGTAATGCAGTTTTCATCTCCATGTAGTTTCTGTATTGCTAAGGTAAAGAACAGCCAAATTTGCCTGGGCTGGTACCAATTCTAAAGTTTAGAGGAAAAGCTTTGAATGCTAGATTTAAAAATAAATTTAAAAAAAAAAAAAAAAAAGGTGCCTGGAAATATAAAAATGTCTAAAAGTGGCTAGGAGGCCACTTGCTATCTTGCTATTATTTAAGTTGTTTCATTTTAGCGCTTTGTGGACCACAGACAGTAACATTCCAGTAATCCTACATGAGTAAAAAACTTTATGTCAGTTCTGGGATTCCACTGTGCAATTTCAACAGCAGTCAACACTTGGGTGTGGTCAAACAGCAGCTAGGAATCAGAGATGGAGGAATTAAGAGATTTATTGTACTAGAATACACTTCAAATTAACCCAGTTAACCCCAAACTGCCCCAGGATTTAGTTGGAAGAAGCTTGTACCACAAACAGTGTTGTTTGGTTTTGTTTTGGTTTGTTTTTTTTTCTTTTTCAGAATCACTTTGTAGATAATAAAAGATAAAAATTAGTGGTGTTACATTTCATGCAGATTTCCACTCAACTGAAATTATCTTCTACCTCAACAATTACTTTTGACTAATGCCACTAGGGGAACTATTAGAATTCATTTCATGCTGTATCAGGCATGAAATGCCACTTTGTAAGACAGAAGTTTTCCTAAGCTAGATGATACTAGACTAACATGATATTCTTTTCCTAGACACAGTACTGTAGATTTAATCTTTGTGGACTTTCATTAAAAAAAAAAAAAATTACGGTGCAGGAATACCATCAATATAAATAATGGAGAAATCAAAATGGAGGTTACATTTTCCTTAACGAACAAAAAAATCCACTCAGCTGGAAAAAGCTAATGAAATTAAGGATGGAAACTGATACTAATGCTGTAGAAGAAAAAAAGCAAGGTCACTTTTCTCCAGTATTTTAATGAATCAACACTGCCTAAGTTATGGGAGATCTCATGACATGAGGATTCTTTTTTATTGAGAGTTAAAAATGGATCTTATACTGAACCAGCATTTATTTCAAATAACTGTTCACAGAAGGTTTCAGTTAACTCTACTGAAGATATCCAGTGAAGTACAAATACTCCTCTGCACTCAACAAATCCATGCATTTCAGATGTTTGTTTCTTTGTTTTCTTCTTTCCTTTCCTCATAAAGGAAATGCTTCAAGGGTATAGCAGAGATAAAGACTTTTCCCTCCAACAAGGGAGCTTTTCCTGTGTTAACACTAGGACTCAAAGGCTTGTAACAATATATTTTCATTGCATTTCTTTAAAAAGCAAGAATATAGCTATTACCATAAAATTTTCTCCTGTTCATCTGTGACATGGAACTTGTAAAAGACTGTGGTTATTTATTTCTACTCTTAATACAAGTAGAAGGCTCTGGTTTCCTCAGTTTCCTAAAAAGTTTTCTAAGGTTTAGGCAGAACCACTGCCTTTTATGGATACAGCACACTTAATTTTATTTCTAATGATTTGCCTTTATATATCAGATGAAAAACATAAGAAATCAATAAAACTAATTCTTAAGAGATCCTGTTCAAAAATGCTTATTTGACAGCAATATGATATGGACCAGTTAGAGCTATAGTATGCAAACTGTTACTCATAATTAATAATGAACTTACAAAAATAATAGGATGGCTGTGGCAGAATCATTTGAGTTATTTATTGGAAGAAAATCTTCAGGTAGTAATGTAGGCCAAGGTTAAGCTGTAATAACTCTATCAATATGGTAGCAGAATAATACAGTAATGGTCATAAAGATTTGATGGAAATTTAGATGTATATTTAGGGCAGTCTGTAAGAATTATATGCCTGACTATTTAATCAGATACAGTCTAGGTGGTCCTTAAAAGGCAAAAGGTAAAGAATCTGTATTAATTTATATGAAAGTTTAAAAATAATTAACAATGTGCCCATTCTTTGCCAGGAAATTATCAAACAGTTCCTAGGACAAAAGATAAGGCCAACTGAAACAAAAATGACACAAAAGTTTGTTAAACTTCTGTGGCTTATGATGTGATAGGATGCAGCAACTTTCACTACACAGTTTTTGGGGTGGAAAATTTAGTTAGTTTTCTTTATTTGCCTAATTATTGAGGAAAAAAAAGCCCAAAACAACAAAACAAGAAAAAACCCCACATTGGATTAAATTATTCCAGGATTGTTTCCTTCTCCTGTCTGCAGAAATTATCTTCTTGGCTAATGGACTTTTGTTTTTTAGGTGATGGCTTATAATGTTCTGACAGAGAAATTATCCAAACAAAGACGAAGTCAGCAATATTTCAATATGTACCAAAAGACCTATTATTTAACCAAATCACTTTTGATCTTTCATTTAAGAAGTTTAACAACTAAAACAAACACTATCCCTTGGATGGAATATAACACCTATTTTATCAATAATTATTTTTTTTTTTGGTTTTGGTTTTGTGGAGGTTTTTTGTTTTGTTTTATTCTATTTTGTTCTGGTTGGTTGGGTGTGTGGGTGGTTTGGGAGCTGGGATTCAGAGTTTTTGTTTGTGATCCTCCTAGAAATAAGCACCAAAGTATTTTCAAGCACCTGAACACAAAGGTTCATAAAGCAAAGATTATGAGAAACTGCTCTCATTAGGGTAATTATTTCATTGTTTCTGCCTGTATGTGGAAGCCCTTGTCTGAACCAAAAAACCACTATTTACTGATTATGGGGAATAATTGAACATCCTACAGTAAATTACCTAGGATTTTGACACAGGTCTAAGATACATTTGCCACAGTTTGTTTTTCTGAGACATTTATTCTCATCGGTCTGGAAGCTTAGACCACCACTAGGCAGTGGTCCTGAAGTCCTAATGGTCCTAATTTTTGTTTAATGTTTCTCCTTGATTCCTTTTTTTTCCTGAGCAATTAATTGAAATGATTTGTGATCTCTGAGGCGAACAAAGAGGTGCAGTCTGTTCTTGAAGATTGTTTGTTTCTTTTTCCCCATGTCAGATGAAAAAAAAAAAAAATTCCTCTTGAACACATTTGCTGGTTCAAACCCACCATAAATTACTTTATTTGACCTGTTCATTGTACACAGATATTTTCCTGAGATTGTGGACCTGCGATTGTCATGGCAGAGCAGGTTTTTTTTTCTGTATTACAGAATATTTTTACCGAACTCTCTTTTCTGGTTTCTCGGCATATTTCGTCTTATTCTGCTCAGTCTGAGGTGGTGCTAGGTAGTTTCACTTTATTTTCAGCTTACTTTACTTTTTAAGCAAGAAGAACTGAAAGAGACGAGGTTTATAATGTCTTTTTTAGAGAATATCCCCATCTGAATCACTCTGCTAAGCTGCCATTAAAAAAAATAAATCCTGGAGTGGTAGAGGCAGCCTCAATATTACTTTTCATTTTTTTTTAATCATATCCTGTTGTAAAGATGTGTTAAAAAACAAGAATATGGTTGTCTCTTCTTTCAAGTAGGTGAAAATAACTTGAAGAGTCCACCTGAAATTACACGAGTGAACTGTACAGACAATTCAGAAATCAATTGATTCAATTTGTGATACATATAACTCGTTATCAGCAAAGAGAGAAAGATGGGACACTATTTTTAAACTGGACTTTTGATTTTTGATACAATTAATAAACAATATAAGGAAATTTGTAGGGCAAATGCCTATCAAAACATATGTTAGAAGAAAAGATTTTGGCAAACTAATTAAAGATTTGC
>JANRMJ010000080.1:2622687-2635575 GCA_025584955.1 Alethe diademata
TTTGAAATCTTAACCCTGTCTTCCAAATTGCTGCTGATTTGCAAGTGTGGCATGAGTGCTCACATCATCCCTAATGCTTAACAATCCAGAAAATTCCAGGTAGCACCTTGATCAAAATCAGTCTTGAACATTGTTGTAGTCTGATGTTGAACCACTGGTAGTTGCTAGGAAAAAAAAAAAAAGGTTTATACCACAAAAATATGTCTGTTTCAGTGGATTAAATCTGTCTAGTTTGCTTTTAACTGTCACACCAGACAAAGCAGTCATTAGACCAAAAAACAATAGAACTACTGCAGTATTAAGTTACACAAGCTCTTTTAAATGGTGTAATATATTTAATCACAATTCAAGGTGATTAGATATCCCCAAATTAGCTGTTTGAATAAAAAATGGTGCTTCTTTTTCCCACCATGGCTGCTATCATTATCATCATCTGAATGCTCTCTTGCATCTTCCAAGGATTCACCAACTTCTGTCCTTTTGCCTAATGGCAGCTCTGCCTGCTGTGGTTTTGGATGAGTAATATTTCTGAAGAAGCACTGCACAACCAGAAAACTGTGGCTGCTTGAGGATTTCCAAACAAGCTGATGCTGTGATTAAGAGAAAACTGATGTAATTTCCTCGTCCTGAATGTTTCCAGATACATCAGCTATTAACAGGCTTAGCAAAAATAGAGTAGAAGAATTATACCTTACTTAAAACAGAATTTGGACCAAATGAAAAGATTTAGAAAGCTCTGGAGGCAATTAGGGTATTTAGCATAATTGCTGTAGACGTGATCATGTTTGATAAAACACCTTCTTGGGGAAAAGCTGCATTCTGTATTTATGTTTGGAGTTGAATGCCATTAAGCAAGGTGCCTCGTTTTGATTAAAGGTTTAATACCTCATTTCCCTAATTCCACGTCCTATATTTGAATATAAAGTCACACAATGCTGAGGAACACGTTGTGTGAATGCTGAATCCTGCTCATGCAAGCATTACAGCAATCATTATGTGCAAAAAACAACTATGAAATAACTGCAGTTTGCACCAGTTGGCTTGGGCAGCGTGGGAACTGGCTGAGTATCTGCCTTTGCACTTGAGCTAATGAGATGTGGGACGTGCACAGTGCTTACACTTGTTTTTAGCATTTCTGTGCAACACGGGGTGAGCACTGCCTGAGTGATGACAGGAAAATCCAAATTCCTCAGGCAACAATGCTCTCACAGCGTGGTGGCAGGGAGCCAAATCTCTCTGGTGTCAGAAGGAGGGAGTTGTGAGACACCAGTGAGAGCCAGACAGAACATTTCAGAATATCCCCCTTTGCTTTCTTCCCCACAGAAACATCCCACTGAAGTGGAAATGGTCAGCAACACGGCGAAGCTGTCACCAAAATTTCAGCTGATTGTGTTGCAGAACCCATTTTCTAGAACAAGGAGCTTGAGACAAGCAAATAACCATATTAACATTTCGTTCCAGAAATTTAGGTATTTTGGCACGTTGGTTATTGTTGGAATGCCAGGGTTGGAGCTTTTTTAAGTGACAAAAAAAAATCACTCTGCACCTTTTGGCCAAATGGTGAAAATTCAACCTGTACCAAACTAAAGACTGTCTTTTTAAGAGTAGAGCAAAAATAAAAATGACCACAAAAAGATATGATCTGCCTTTCAGTTTCAACATGTTAGTTTCCTCTTATTGCAAGGGTAAATGAAGTATCTTTCAAATCCAAAACTTGCAGTGTCTCATGTTGGCAGGAATGTTGGAGGATGCTAAACAGAAATAAAATTTCTGGCCAGAAAAGCACACACACACACCTATCTGTCTATCTATCTATCTATCTACAAATTATGTTCTTTCTTGTTTCTCATTTTTTATTCCTTTCTTTTTCCTTTTGTTTTTTTTTTTTTTTTTTTTTTTTAACTGCATGAAACATTTTGTTTCAATTTAACTAGTGCCAAAAAATGTTTCCATTTAATTCCAAATTTCCAAATTTTAATTTCAAAAATTTTCCCCCCAAGTCATGGACAAGTTAGTACTAAGTATATGTTTGGCTCATCCTTTCCTATTTTCAAGCAGAGAAAAATGAGTTATTTAAATTTGCTTGACTTCCTTCAGATGTCAAAGGCCTGGAACCTACTGCAGATATTCATAATGAAAATGTATGAATGCTAGATGTGTAGGGTGGCTTAGAAATTTCAATCACCCAGGTGTAACAGCTCCAGTTCAGCTTTTTCCTCCTGTCCATCCTCCAAACCCTGAGAAACTCCCTCTCTCTCTTTCTTTTTATGTTTGTTTAGAAAAGCCACAGTTACTGATTACACAGAATATATCAATCTCTAAATTTGGCATTTAGCTTAAGGAAAATGTTTGCTTTATTACTTACCATTTCTGTCAGCAGCTTCTCTATCTGTTTCCAGCTGCATTTGAGTTGTGTGGAAGGGGTGAGGACACATCAGCCTTCACTGAGATACGAAAAAAATGGGAGATTTCCTTTTCTTTCTGCTTTTGTGCGCAGCATGTGTAGGAGTAGAAGACATCTGACCCAAAATTTTGCAAGTTGCTTCATACCCAAAGATCATGGAGGGTTTCCCAAAGCAGAGGATTATCACAGACACATTATAATTATATATAATTATATATAAATATACATATATATTTATTACATTTATATATTTATTATACATTTTTATTATACATTTATATATTTATATATATATAATTATATATCAATATACAATTATAATCTATTATAAAGGATTCCTATCGATCAGCAACACGATTAGTCTTGCACAGTCACCATAAAATTAGAATGAGATCCTGCATGTTGCCACTTGTGCACAAAAAGATGTTTAACCAAACATCTGTGTTTTACAGCTTCCTTAGGACTTCAGGACTGTGAGCATCCCAGTTGTGATACTAAACATAACACCCTGTGTGCACAACTGGTTGTTTTTGAGACTCAAAAATCTCAGGATAAGCAGTCATTTTTGCCATGTGCTTTTATTTGGCCAAGGTAGATTCTTGCTCTCCTGCCCTGAACTTGCAGGGCATCACCATAGTTCAGGTTTTCTGGTGATCACAGCAGGGTTTAGAACTGAAATACAGATTCAGGTTTAGGCAGGGGGACAGATAAGAGCAGATGTCAGTTTTGTGTGTGAATAGGATGTGAATTTAGGAACTACTACATCCACAAACACAAAGCATTGCAAGAGGGATGAGGGGAGACACAGCACATATCTCCACAATGAAGCTCTGCCCTGTTGCCAAACATACTTATAAGATAAACATTTTGAGCTGTGGGGGAAAAAAACAGGATTTTTCAATGACAGCCTTGGGATCTGATATGACATGAGTCCTTCTGCCTTCTCATGTGCAATCACTGGACTAGCTGGGGACACTGCAAAGTTCTTTGACCTGCTCTGAGAACATCACTGCAGTTTCTGGTTGTACTGGAGCAAATTTTATTTTGGTTTTTTTAATTATTTCTATTGTTTGCTGTGGTTAACAGGCCCCACACTCCATCCACCAAGCACTAAAAACAAGAATTTCCTTGCTTTTCTACAGCTCAATCCCAGGTACCCTGCCAAGACATTCGCCTCCACCAAACACAATGTTTTTTTGAGAACAGTAAAATGCTTACTTTTTTCCTCCATCTACACATCATACTTTGAAGGGGAGGAAAAAAACCTAAAAAACAACAGAGCAAGCAACAGGTTGTTTCCTAGAAAAGTTAATATTTCTGCCTGCTAGACTTGAAGGTGACTCTTAAGGTTATATTGGTCTCTCTTAAAGCTCCTGTAATGGGACAAAAGCCAAGCAATGAAAACACCAAAATCTGTGTTACCTAGTCCCTGCTAAACAGCTCTCAAGATCTTATAAATGTCTTATTGAAACATGCTGAAGGAGGGAAAAATGTCAAATATGCCACATATCATTTATTACTAAAAGCACTATTTGAGATTTCTTTTTTGCTTTGCCTGTCATGTGGTTTAGCTGGCCCTTGTCTCTAAAGCAATTTTAAAACATTCAGTGCCATACAGTGGTTTTCTTTGTTTCATTGTAGAAGAACATTTAACTGGAGTTTAAGTCTAACCTTTAAATAAAAGATGGTGTAAAAGGGGATGCTTTCTTCAACTGAGGTCAATGTAAATTTTTTTAGAATTTATTTTGATAATGATATTTTTATTTTTTCAACCGTGATCCTGGGAAAAGAAATTAATTATCTGTGTCTGAAAAAAGAAAAATTTAAGAAGTCACCTCCTCCACTGTTCTGGTATATGGGATAAATTAAATGCTGTATAGCTGAATATTTCTCTTTTTTTGGTACTTCTCTGGCCTACAGTACTGAAACAGGTCATATCCTCAGAGTGGTGTGAAGAAAATTCCAGGCTTTAAAATGAAAATCTTTTAAATTTGCTCTTTAGTATAAATCCAGATTCATTCAGATTCTGCAAGCCCAAATCTCTGGCAACAAAAGTCAGCATTCTAAAAAAATGTCATTAATTTCTTTACCTTCAGGATTCGTTCCACTCTTAAAATCTTCCCTCAGGTTTGCGTTGAGTTGATCATGAAGCAAATTAAAATATAAGGAGGTCAATTTCAGCAAAAACAAAAGGGTGCAGTTAGTGCAGATTATTGAACAAAATATGGGCACTGCCAGTATGAAAAATCATTCTCCTCTCTCTTTAGCCCCCCCTCAAATACCCCTATGACCATAAGGAAGAAATTTAGATTGAACTGGCAACGTCTTCTTTCCTTTGTTAATGAGGATTATTTGAAATAAGAGTATCTTGAAGTTGACTGTTAAGCATTTAATTTAGAAAAAACAAAACCCTGCCTTTGGTTACTCAATTTCTGACATTTTGGCACTTTTTGGGCTTTGGGCTACAGTGTTCTGTTTGACTGAAGATATCCAGTATGTTTTTTTCAAAAGATAGTGCAAATCAAAGAGCCACCATCTGTGGGTTCAACAGCTCATTTGTGCTCCCATATGACAGAAAAAATAATTCAAAACAAACAAACTAACAAAACCAAGAGAGCAAACAAACATAGGCAACACCCTCCCACCCGCAAAAATCTAAAACAAACAAAAAAAGAGGTAATCAGTGAAGAAAGCATTAAAAAAAATTACTGTCTGTACAGGAATCCAATATTAATTTCTGTAGGTTCACGTTTTGTTTTTCACCCCTCCATAATAAAATACAAGATCACTGTCCCTAATAAAATATTATCATGCAGTTCTACTATTGCAACTTTTTTCCTCATCCTATTTTCCAGGACTAAATTTCCTGCACAAAAAGTTTAGTTGGTGTTTCTTGTGTTCACTCAAGAACTATATCAGACATCCAACCTGTGCCATTACTTAATAAATACCATGGGGATGGCAGAGGTAAGAAAAATTAATTTGATTGTCCTCACTGACAATAATCCTAATAACAGAGTCCACACAAATACACACATAATAAGACAGGTCTTAATGCATAAATAACCCTGCCATAAATTAATAATGTTTTAGGTAGGTTTTTGGACTTTGTTAGTATCTGGGAGGCTTTTCCCCCTTTTCTTTCTTTCTTTTTTTTTTTTTTCATTTTCCTTTTCTTTCTTTTTCTTTTCCTTTCTTCCCCATGCAGCTGCAACTTGGCCTCAGCCAGACCAGACTCTCACCTTCGAGAAAAGAAATTTCAATTTTGCATGCACTGCTGAGAATCTGCAAGTTCCCTCTGGATGAGCACATTTGGGAATGTGCTGCAGTTATTATTCTGGCAAGGACACAAAGCAGAAGCCCTGTCAGGAATTACACTGATACAAATCTCAACAGGGCTTTTCCAACGTCCACATCAAATTAACTCATCACCATCGTTACAAATGAGCACTGAAATAAAATGAGACATGTAGCAGGGCTTCACTCAGTTTGAATATTTTAAACCCTGTATTTCAGTGGTTGCTAATGCAGAATGAAAGAACAAAGACGGATTGCTTGAAACTTTTGTGTTCAGAAAACCAAACTTCCGTTAATAAAAATGTAAATCATACCCTAGCTGAATCTCTTTGTATACACTTTGAGCCATTATGATGTGCTCAGTGGAATAATGGAATAATTATATAACAAGAAATAATATCGGTGTCATCAAAACAATAGTGTGATCTAGACAAATACAAAAGATGCATGAAACTATATGGTAAAAAGTGTAATCTGAATTACAAAATTCAGTTAGGCTTTCAATCAAACACATCTGCAGTCACAGCAGTGTTTTAGTTTTTGTTACTTGGTATTCATGTTAGAGATTTAACTGCTGAACTATAAGAATTCAGAACTCTCTGAATCCATAATTTTCAAAATGCTGATTGTTTTGAGTCTTCTGTGCTATATTATTATACATACATACACATTCATACAGTGATAAAGTTTGTGAGCACAGGGAATCTAAACAACAGTGCTTAATAAAGCATCTTTTGAAGATAAGTTTTCAGTCAGAAAGCTGAAAAGAAAATCTGGATGGCAACTCCAGTAACAACTTTGGAAGATACTTCTGCAATGGCACATTACAAACTGAATGTCACAATTTAAGCTTTCGCTTTGATCTGGAAGATCAACATTGGCTATTCAAAATTTATTGTGCAACTTTCTGTCAGCCGGAGGTGCAGACACTAATGGAACTGACACATTGGTTTCATTGTTATTTAAAACAATCAAATCTGTTTCACCTTTTATTACAGAGGAGCTGATGGAATGCAATAGGCATATTGTTTTTGCAAAACTGTTTTGGGGAGCCCAGGTCGATTTATGAGTCACACTCAATTTATGTCAGAGCTGTCTGGTGGCACGAACGCCAAAATTAACGCCTTACAGGAGTGTGTTTCAAATGCAATCTAATTTACCCTCAATATTATACACGTGTTTGCTGCTCGTGGTAAGGGTATCTCTGAGGCTTTGCAACCTGCCAGCGATGTGCAAGGTGTTCAAGATGAAAAACTGAAATATTTAGGACAAAGCAGAGCAGCAGAGAAGAAGTGGATCACGGGGGGGTGAAATGAGAGATCATCCCTCTCCACTCCTTGGCCATCAGATGTGCTCAGCAAGGCTGAACCACAAGCAAATGACTTTTGAGACACGCTCACATCATAGGTAGGCAAAAAAAATCTGGTTTACATTTCACTCAATCTGAGATAAATCGTGAATTCCAACGAAAGAAATAAGCGTACACTCCTGCAACAGCAGTGTCTAGGTGAAGCAGCAGTGGAAACCTCTTCTTTTGCTCCTCCACCACTTTGTTCTCACTATGCAAAAAACATCTAGAATTTTTTATTTTATTTAATTTATTTTAAATTTCCCTCCAGTGCAAGGCTCATCACTTCATAAACAATGCAGTAGCAGGTAGTCTGGTTACGATAAAAGGATATTGCCAAAATTGCTTTGCATCATTCTTCTAGCCTAATTTTACAGTAGAAAAGACTGGTTAATGATGTAAAATGTAAGTGTTGTAATTCAATATTAGTACAACTATTCTTGCAATCATTGTTAATAAATTTATTGCAAAAGAGACCACATTTTCCTTCTCTGCAAATAGTGCAGTGTATATGTGCTAACTGACTAAAATAAAGTCATGCAAATTTTAACTGGAAACTGCAGGTAATAACAAAATTACAATGTGTCCATAAACAGTTTAATTACAGGTACAAGTTGGAATGATTGCTTTGTGCTACAAAGATCATAAAATACTTGAAGAGTGGGTAATTTGAACTTAATAAGAAGCACTGGTCTCCTTTCTGGATCATGCACGTGATTTCAGTGGGTTCTGTGCCCAGAGCCAGTGCTTTATTTGGATTTAATAGTTCCTGGTTTGTTTCAAACATGGGAGGACACAGTTGGTGTCTGACTGTGCCCATCTGCCACACCACTGCATGGAAGACAAGGGAATCAGAAGTGTGCTTGCACACAGCACAAAACCACAAATTCCTCTTCCACAAGAGCCCACTTCCTCAGAAAATCCATCATCATTCTCCACTTTCACCACAAATTTTGTTAGAGCAAAACCCACTAGCCCTAGTGAAATGTGTGGTACTATATCTGAAGAGTAAGGCAGTCTTCCTCTGGAAGGAAAGTTGAAGAATTTTGTGCTTAAATTGCTGCCTTGGCCCACAAATTTGCCTTCAGCCTCTGCACTGCGAATTAAACAACAGACTGGAGTGACAAAGACAAGATAATTATCACTGCTAACTTTTAGCAGGAGTAGTTATCAGTGTTAGTCTCACTCTCCTTTGTGCTTCAATAAATCCTAATGAATGTGTATGAGAAAAAAAAATGGGTGGCTTTTTGCACATTTACCTTTCACACTCAAACTTTCACCAAGCCCTTTAAAAGCTAATGAATGTGCAATTCTGACAATATGAGTGCCCTAAAAGCAAACAGGGTGTTCTTTACATCCAAACCAGTGCTGGGCATCTGTGGAAGGCTGCAGGCTCAGGGCTGCAGATTGCTTCTTCTGCCCATCAGCCCCTCCAGCTGCCAAGAAAGGAGCAGCAGTGACCTTGCAAGGACACTTTGTAAAAATTAGGTGAGTGTTCATTTTGCATTTTCGTTCATTGACAGGCTTCTGTCAACTGTTATTTAGAACCACGATGGTTCAGGTTGGAAGGACTTTAAAGTCCATCCCATTCCAAACCCCTGCCATGGCAGGGACACCTTCCACTGTCCCAGGCTGCTCCAAACCCCAAAATCCAGCCTGGTCTTGGACATTTCCAGCGATCCAGGGGCAGCCACAGCTGCTCTGGGCACCACACCATCCTCACAGGGGGGGAATTCCTTCCCAATATCCCATCTGACCCTGCCCTCTGGCAGTGTGGAACCATCCTTCCTTGACCTGTCCCTCCATCCCTCATCCAAAGTCCCTCCCCAGCTCTCTTGGACCCCCTGTTTACATCTGAATACAAGATTTTCCCTAAATTTAAATAGCTTCCAGTTGGTTAAGAAAAAAAAGAAAAAAAAAAGGCACAAAGTACCTTTGTTAAAAGTATATGATGATGTGCTTCAAAATGTTTCTAGCATTATGGTAGTTCTGGCATTATTACTCTCTTTTTAAATTAAAAGGGAGTTTTAAAGGTTATTATTCTGATGGCTATTGTGTTAGGATAACTCATTCTCCTCGATTCATGCAGATCTGATTGTAATAATGCATTTCATTCTCCAAACTTTGGATACAGAAGCCAGCTGTGATGGTGAAAAAATACTCTTTCCCTAGTCTTGTTCTGAATTCAGACCTAACAGTATTCTCACACCAATGAAGGTATCTTGGAGTTTTAAGGGAAAGCTCAAGTGCCACTTTCATGAGAGGCAGTGTACTCACTCCTGGTATTCATAAGGGCCGTCAGAGCTGGTGTAAATGAAAATCAGATCTCAAATACAATTTCTGCTTCCTATTCTCCTTCCTTGACTTACTCACTGGCTGAACTGAGTGTCTTAAAGGAGACTTAGGGTTAACACAAAAAATGGGAAGATTAATGTCCTGCTTTGTCTCCAGTTCTGTGGAGGCAAGTTTTGACTTACTGGTGCACACCAGCATGACGAAGGGCAAACATTTGAAAACACCAGCATGACAACACTGGAAAATTACACATATTTTATTACCTGGAACCTTGAGGTGTTAACACTTGCTTCCATTTTGAAGACGCCCTGCTTAGATTTGGCCATCAAGTCATAGCAGCAAATCGACTTTGATAATTGCACGTAACAAGGCTACACAATGTAACGCAGGTAATGAGGTTTTAATTCACCAATTCATCTTGGGAAGGAGTACAAGGAGCAGCAGCCAGCCTCCACACCACCTTACACACTTTTAGCGCCAGTTTTACCCCGTGTGTGTGTTAGCACACATTATTTACGCTGTCCCATTAGGACTGCTCTCCTTTCAGGGACCTCTTACAAAATTGACTCAGACAAAGATGAGTTTTATCTCTTTAATAGTTTGCCTGTCTAAAGGACAGCACCAGCCATGCCCTTCCCTGGTGCTGGGAGCAGGGAGGAAGAGAAGGGAGGGACTGCACATGTATTTTCAATACTCGTACATCCTTTGCTATAAATCTGCTTCCCAAAGCCACCAATCTGCCTGTGTAAAAGAACCTGAAGAAACTACAACTCGTTAACTTTTATCCTCTAAATCTTCTCCTTTCTGCATTAGAGACATAAACCCACAGGCTGTAGAGGAACCGTGGGTTTGTGGCTACAAGTCACACAGAAATAAAGCCACAACACGACCCAGAGCGTGTAATCTTGGTGTCTCACCAAGTCCATTTATTTTTATGTGTGGAAAGAAGCAGCCTGTGTGAAATTAGTGTGTTTCTGTGCAGTTAATGGTTTAAGGACCTCTGTGAGGAGGAAAACCCTTCAGCCTGGGTGTTACTGCAATTCACAGGTTTTCACTGCCACAAATGTGCTCATGACTGGTTGGACTCTCCAGATATTTCCCTGGTAAACCACCCTCCCCACTGCATATGTAAAAATTTATTTATGCACAATTTAATAGGCATACATTAAGCAGAAGTCTCACCCACAGTGTCTTGGATTGTTTATTATTATGCTTTTTAAAGAAATTTTGCATTTAACGTATCCTCTACAGTGACAGACAACTATTTATTTGTAAAAAGCCAACTCCATGTGGCTTTTAGGAAGAGCTGGGCTTAAGCAAAAAGTCTGCCTCACCAGAAAATTTCAGAATTCCAATAATCTTCTTTTTAATCCAAAACTGAAATGTTCAGTGAGGGAACCATGTCTTCTCAGAACCTGGATGTGCAATTGCTTCCTGGATCTATATAAAAATGCTTCACTAAAAAGGAATTTATGAGGCAAGATGTGTCACAAACCAACTTATTTTCAAAAAAAAGGAACAGAAACTAAAAAACAGCAATCAGGTTCCGAGAGGCTGTAACAAATTTTTTCACAGTTTCAGTGTGTGCTATTTTTGTCTGTGGTTGTTTGTGTGCTATTTTGTTTTGTGAATTTTAAAAATTAAAATTTCTCAAACATGTTCCTAAAAATTAAATTTTGATGGAAACACACTTCCAAATCGAACATTTCAAGCTGATTAATCTGAGTTAGTTTTAACATAGATACAAATAAGCTGGAAATAGTGATTTTTTTGCTTGACTGGATCTCCAAAAAGAATTTTATACATTGCAGAGAATTATTCCAGAATCCAAGATTTAAAAGTAGCTTTTTCTCCCAAACTTCAGAATATTGGCCATTAAGTCAGGTTTTTTAAAATAAATAATTATATTTTATCATGTTATTAGGTACAAAACTTATTATTTTAATAATTCAGCATCATGCATCTGCTATTGTCATTGAAAGGCTGATTATAAGGAATCCTCCAGAAATGTTTTCCTGATTTGAAAGTAGCAAGAACAAATCATGTGAGAGAGTTTCTGGATATATCCCAGGAAGCAGAAAAGTTTAACCACAGGCAAGAAAGACAGTGAGGTCAATGATGGAATAAAACTAAAGTTGGAGGTGGACTCAGGGGAAAAACAAAGGGATTGGGGGGGATGGAAGAAAACACCAGACACCTAAAATAGTGCACAAATCCTTGTAGATTGGTCACTTTTTGATTATTTAGGGTAACAAAACCCCCTCACATCTGTTCAGTGTCATATTCCAAAGCATTTGGTTGTTAAGAGATATATCCTGTAAAATGTTTGAATTTAAGCTCCATAACAGTGAGTTAAGAGCTTAATGTCATGGTCAATCTTATAGATTATATATGGCGACATCCTTATTTTTCAATATTCTTCCTAAAAAAAAAAATCCAAACTATATTCTTTTAAAACAAAAATATTCCTTTTAAAATAATCATTGACACAATGGAAAAACTCCTCAAAAAACACGACTAAAATCTTATAAAGTGGGTGGCAGACTATTTTGCAAAAATGGTACTGTAAAAAAATATTTTGAAACAATTATTTGTGGCAAGAACTGTTAATAATTTGTTGTTTGTTATCTATGCTTCTGCTTGTTTTCAGCTGCTGACTGTTCAGGTGGACAGCATTGTCCAATGAATTTAAAGAGCTGTCAACATTGTGCTTGTCCTGTAAATTGATATGCATGTTTTTCACGGGTTTGACAATATAAATATCATTTAGCCTGCCAGGGGACATGTAAGTTGTGACACATTACACTAATAAATGCCCTGATTTCCAGGGAAGTTGTTAAAGAAGTGGAGCAATGAACATAATAAAAGCATTCCAGAAATCCAGGTGGCAATCCCTTTTTTTTCCAGAGATGTACAGCAATAGATAAAAGAGGTGGTTTAGTCCCATATGAGCTGTTCCCCAGGCTTCAAATCAGAAAATCCAAAACCTTCTGAGTCGAATGTGGCAAACAGGTTTATCAACATGTAAATTGTATCAGGCCCTCATTTCTAATTTTGATTTCTTACCAGTTTCCTTCCTGCTTTTTTGGCATTACTTTTAAAATGTGAACAAAAAGGGTTCGTTGAGCCTCTCCATATAAAAACTCTGCAGGTTTTAGAAACATTTTTTTAATTGAAAATAAAGCACAAATACCTAGGAAAAAAAAATCAACAACATCCTAGGATGGTTCCATCCTCAAATTCACCTTCCTCAGAGGAACAAGGAGCTCTGTGATCACCAGTTTTCCTTCCTTAATGGGCAGCAGGTTGAAAAAAAAGTTCAGGGAAGTCTAAGGCAGAAAATTCAGGATGAAAAATCTTCTTGGAGGAGTGGAGGACCAAGAGAGGGATAAGAAATTAATACCTCAGAGTTCAGAGAACCTTGGAAATGCTGTAAAATCAGTATCAGGGAGAAAGGGAGATAAAGGGCAAACACACACACCTTGGATGGCTATTTCATTTTGTGGGTTTGTACGTACAAGAAAGATGCTTCAACTGTGAATTC